>JANHGN010010494.1:0-22589 GCA_024605025.1 Megaceryle maxima | reverse complement strand
CAGCCTCACCTCCATCCCTGGAAAAATAATGGAGAGGCTCATTCTGGAGGTCATGTCTAGGCACATGGAAGAGAAGGCACAATTAAAAGCAGGCTCAGTCTTCAGCTGACTCAGCAAATGGAAGTCTAAGGAAAAGTGACTTCTGAGCCAGAAGACAGAAAACAAGCAGCTCCACAGCCAGTTGTGCTGACATACGAAATTCAAGTCAAAGGATTTGTTTGCTCTTCTGTCAGTACTGCAAAGAAAAATCGAACTGTGAAGTTTCTAGCTCACTCAGTCCCACAGTAATAAATATTCTGAAAGGCAGATTCTGTCCTTATTTACATTCTGTCCTTATTTACATTCTGTCCTTATTTACATTCTCCTGGTCCCCTCTGGTAAGGATGCAAGAAACTAAGGCCACATTATGGCCAAGAGAGAATCTGCTTTGTATTCACATGGCCACGTGGACCCCGCATCACTACAGGGTCTTAGGGACTGCCATGCCAGTTCAAACGAGTGACCTGACTGTCCGCAGTGATATTTTCAGCTCAATACCTGATTTTAGTGCTACTTCATGTTTAAGTCACACATAGCCTCATTAGGCACTCCCATCAGTTTACTCAGCTGCCTCACACATAGCCAAAAGGGGACATAATCAAAAGTTATCTGTCAAGGGCTGGATGCAACTGCTGACCCTGACCTACTGTTGTTGTATTCAAATGCACCTTTCTGACCTGAGCATCTGCCTGTCCTCAAATTCAGCTAAATTTTCAATCTGATCTTTCACCAGGGACAGTAACATCTTTCAAATATTGCTATCTTTAATGGACGTCTTTGAACTCTTAAATGGTAAATGTTCTCAGTCCTCAGAATTTACCAAAGCCTTTAATGTATCAATGGATCAAGCTGCATGCTTCTGTCCTCTCTCTCCTCTTTGAGAGCTAAATTTATTGTGTCCTGTAAAGTTAAGTCCTTCCTCATGACCTCATCTTTCATCCAAAGGTTGAAATCTCACATCTTCAGCCAGCTCTGTAGACAGAACTAGAAGCATCTGTAAGAAAGCTATCACAATAACTTTAGTTTCTCTCATTTTCTTAATATTTTAAAAATAGGTTTGAGCCACCTACGGGGGGAAATAAAGTGTCACCATGTTTTGAATTGTATGTAGTTTTTATGTCAGGAGAAATGGTTCAACCATTAGGAAAAAAAAGGAATGTGTAAAGAACAACACTGATATAAAAAACCCCCATTGTTTCTAGTGAAATAGCCAGAAATCAGTCATTGGAGGGACTCATTGAGAATTTTAATTATTTATTTATTTTTTAAGTAAAGGGAAATGTCTCCACTGATTTCAGTGTACAATTGTTTATCAAGCAGACACACAAAATATGGATGCACCCAGTGTAAAAGGCTCACATCTTCAGGATGCTCAGACCAGGCCACTGATCTGGGTTAAAATTACAGAGTATCACTGAAGCAGGATAGAGAAGTTTCAACTAGAGTTTGATCCTCTTGAAATGACAAGTGAAAATACCTAGGACAGGCATTGGTAACACCTCAGAATACAGATATTTCTGGCATGAACCAGGAAACAGCCTCTTGTGAAGGTACAGAATAGAAACTATATGAAAAGACATCAGGAGTATTCTGGAGTATTCACATGTTTCAGAAAGTATTAGGAATAATTAACAGCTTTGGACACCTACACTAAAATGATGTAAATATGGAACAAAATTTCTAAATTATAGCTTTTATTTTTACAGCAACATCTATATAAGCTACCTCATATTCTAAAATAAACATAAAAAATGGACCTTTGACATTCATGCCATACATCAATTGCCATTGCACTTTACTTTTATCAGCCTCATCCAAGCAAGTCAAACAAGTTCTCTCTATGATGGCTTCCCACTACTGCCTTGAGAATTCCCCGAGGCATAGGAGCAATGACCCTTTGAAATCCAAAACCAGGACTTCAGTAGTTGCATTTCCAAAGCTGGGGAGCAAATAATGAGGCAATTTTACCAATAGGAAAACTGCTTGGACTACAATGGACCTATTCCCTATTTAAGACCTTTTTATTTATCTATACATATATGTGTATGACACCTAAGGAATGGTACATATATATAGAAATACAACCTTACAACTTAACCCGCCATATAATTTCTTTATCAAAAAGATGCTGGCATGAAAAAGACAAGCTGCTTCCCCTAGTTGAATCTGAGTTATCCTGTATGACTGGACAAATGAAGCAAATAAGTAACATTTTCCTCTTTAAAATAGTCACTGCATCATACATATGACACACATGAAGTCTCTACAGCCCGCAAGGAGGAAAGTCAGAAATCAGCTGCCAATGCTCAGTTTCCTGCTGCTATGCCAGTGAGACCCAGATTCTCTGTGGTATAATGCCTAGCTAGCAGAAAAAGTAGTTATCCATATGGACAACCTGTCCGCAGACCCTATTGAAGCTTTTGCTTCACTAAGCACAAGCCAGCATACTCTATATCACATGGATGTATATCAGCTGGTCAGGATTCAACCTTCTGAATCAGGAAAATAGAGGGCATTTTAAAGGATTTCTTATTCCAACTCCATTAGTACTTGTGTTTGCTCTGATACTTTCAGTGTCCTAGTGACAATTCAATGCCCAAGCCCAAAACTGAAATCCACAGCACTCTCCAGAAGTCCCCAGACACTGCATTTCCACCCAGAGGTCTAGCTGACTAAAGCTGTTTAGACGGACGTGCCAGAGCTCCTACCACCTTGACAGATCTCAACAAAATATCTCCCACCAAGCTCATCTGGAAGTTGTAAAATCAGCAGACTATTTGTATTAGGAATCAGGAAAGGCTGTCCAGCCAAAGACATGATAGAACAGAGTCCAAGAGCAAGGATTTATAATCAAATATCCACATACATCTATGCCAGGAGGGACAAGGCACTTCAGCTGGATAGCCAGCCAAGTCTGCTGAGAGCTTATGAACCCCTTGCCCTAAGGTGTGGCTATACCAGATTTCCTGTGACCTGAAACCATGTGGTGTTGCTGAGGCTCCAAAGGCTAGCAAGTGCATTAAGGCCACATCTCATACAGACTGAGAACACCATGTTCAACCTAAAACACAGCAGCCAGAACAACTCCCAGTTAAAATCACAGAGGAGGCAGTTATTTTACATAGTACTCAAAAGCTTAGAGAATTCTCTCATAAATTAGGAGCACTGGTTCAGTTTAACCCTCAGCCTTTAACAGCTATCAAAGTCATATGCTTGATACCACACTGTGAAGAAACCTGCTGAAGGCTGCCACTGGGAAGGAGACTGTTCAAAGCAAAGCATAAGCAAAGGATCCTGTGAATTGCAGCCCCATGGCAGAACTATCTCAGGCCCTGACGCTAGATCTGTTTCTACGTTAAGTGTTTTAAAAAGACATTAGATAAAACTGAGGTTTTTCAGACCAAAAGTTTGAACCCAAGAATCCATTCTTCAAAGCATAAAGTCTCACAAGACTGCAAATAGAGACTTTCGTGTCCCAAGAGAGATGAGATTTCAGATATAGTAGTTCTTTGTTAAATAAAAAAATTGACTGCAACTATTTTGAGGCTCCAGCTGCGTTCCCAAATACAAATTCCCTACTTGGGCCTAGCCCAACACAATTCCTGAATCAAATATAGTTTCTCTGCTGATTGCTTCTTTCACACATACACGACCATCTGCTTATCATTCTATTTTATCCTTGTCACACATTTAGACCATGCATCCCTTGGGAAGGAGCGCATTTCTATGTTTGCCTCTGCATGGTATGGCCCTAAACATTATTGGGGATTTTAAAAGACAGGAAATATAAATTTTAGCATCTTAAACACCAGGCAATGATGCAAGTTTGCAAAGATCAGATGTAGGGAAGAAGCTTGGCTGAAGAGGAAATGAGTGGGTTTATGCTACAAGCTATATTTGTTTTTCCTTTGTGCAAAATGGCTAATGATTGTGAGAGTTTTACCCTTCGCCCCACTCTTCCTTTTAATCATCAAAAACCCCCAACATTTTGTATGCTAAATTATGGGGGTAGGGAAATGTGTTGAGACCTGGTGCTGTGAGTGATGAGGAACTAGTCAGAGATAATATATTTCCTTTTAAGTATCTTATAAATATTTAAAATCAATTGCAAGAGTGTAGCAGGAAAAAATGGCACATTCCGATTACATCCAAGTTGTAGCCCCTGGGCTTTCTAGGACACTTTACTGTGGTAAGAAAGGACTCACAAAAAGGTGTAAGGTGGCCTTACTTTCCTCAGAGGTTTTCACAAAAAAAGCCTACAGCTACAAGAGGGAGTAGTCAGTGAATGAAATAGTGCAAGAACAACTTTAAAAAACATTGCCAGAGTGGAAATAGGAGTCTGTGATAAGAATAAAACATGGGAGAGAGTTTGTGTAGACTATTACAGTCAGGATGACAGTAGGTGAACCTTAAAGATCTATTTAACCTTACTGATTTGAAAAGGACACGTGACGCCCATCCACAGGAAGGGCCAGTCAGCCTGACCTCGGTGGCTGGCAAGGTTATGGAGCAGATCATCCCAAGTGCCACCAATCGGCACATAAAAGACAAACAGTCTCAAGCCCAGCCAACGTGGGTTTAGGAATGGAAGGTCCTGCCTAACTAATCTGATTTTATTCTATGACTGTGTGACCCACCTGGTAGATGAGGGGAAGGCTGTTGATGTGGTCTACCTAGACTTCAGTAAAGCCTTTCACAAAGTCTCTCACAGCATCCTCCTGGAAAAGCTGGCAGCTCATGGTTTGGAGAGATGCACCCTTCACTGGGTTAAAAACTGGCTGGATGGCCAAGCACAGAGAGTGGTTGCAAATGGTACCACACCAGTTGGTGTCCAATGACCAGTGGTGTCCCCCAGGGATCAGTACTGGGCCCAGCTCTATTCAACATCTTTATTGATGACCTGGATGAGGGGATCATGTCTACTGTTAGGAAATTTGCAGATGACACTAAGTTGGGGGGGAGTGTTCATCTGCTGGAGGGTCAGGAGATGCTGCCCGGGGACCTGGACAGGCTGAGTCAATGGGCTGAGGCCAGTAATATGAGGTTTAACTAGACCAAGTGTAGGGTCCTACACTTTGGCCACAGTAACCCCATGCAGCACTACAGACTGGGGGATGAGTGGCTGGAGAGCAGCCTGGCAGAGAGGGACCTGGGAGTGCTGGTTGACAGCCAGCTGAACATGAGTCAGCAGTGTATTTAGGTGGCACAGAAGGCCAATGGCATCTTGGCCTGTATCAGGAATAGTGTGGCCAGCAGATCTAGGGATGCAATTCTGCCCCTGTGCTCGGCACCAGTGAGGCTTCACCTCAACTACTGTGCGCAGTTCTGGGCCCCTCACTTCAAGGATATTGAGGTGCTGCAGCAGGTCCAGAGGAGACCAACAAGGCTGGTGAAGGGACTGGAGGTCTTATGAGGAGAGGCTGAGGGAGCTGGGGTTGCTCATCCTGAAGAAGCAAATACTCAGGAAGGACCTCTACAACTACCTGAAGGGAAGTTGTAGTCAGGTGATGGTCAGGCTCTTCTCCCAGACAACTAGTGGCAGGAGGAGAGGGCAGGGTCTGAAGTTGTGCCAGGGGAGGTTTAGGTTGGATCTTAGGAAGCACTTCCCCACAGAGAGGGTGATTAGACACTGGAATGCACTGCCTAGGGAGGTGGTGGAGTCACCATCCCTGGAGGTGGACTTGATGATCTTGGAGGTCTATTCCAGACTCAGAAATTTTTTGATTCTGTGATTTATTACATTTCAAGGAGAAGTTATTTGGATTTAACATAGCTATGCATATTTTTACTTTTTTTTTTTTTTTTTTTTTTTTTTTTTTTTTTTTTTTTGAAGATCAGTCTTAGGCAATAACCAACACTTACAAACCAAAACACCTTTTGTAAAACTGATAGCATCTACTTTTCATTACCTTCCCCTTCCACCATCACATCTGCAAACAACAAGTGCAAGCATGCTCAGGCTGCACTGGCAACACCCAAGCTTCCCTGACTTGAGACCTGCCTGCCACTGCATCTTAGTTTGGTGCAAAACAGCTGCATGGAAAAAAAAGCAAGAAGGTGAAGGGGAAAGGTGAGAGCAGAAATACTATCAGGATCTGATAAAAACTATAGCTAGATGCTTGAGGGCATGGGGAGAGAGCAGCTGTAAAGAAGAGGAGCAGTTTCTCATATTGCATTTGCATCATTTCAGATGCTCCCCATTCCAGCTAAAGTATTTACACGGGCATGTAACAACTGGCAGGTATTGCCACTGCCAACTATACTGGTATCATTTCCTGGTAGTACAATTACCCATATGTAAGATAACTAGCACATATTTTTCTAATATCAGCAGAATCTGGTTAAATCTGCCCTTTTCTCAGATCTCTGAGTGAGAATATGAAACAGATATTTCCATTACTCTGAGCATCCTGACTGCCAGAGTTGCTTTTCATCAGACTGTAGCCAGAGATCACACTGGCAGGATGCTTTTCCCCAGTGTTGAGCAATGCCACAATACACAGAGTATATAAGTGACTCCTGCACAGCAGACACACCTCTTAGCTAGGAGACTGCACTCTCCATTGCATGCTGTTATGAATAATCCAGAGATATAATATGCAGTTTGTAATGTTTCATGTACATAGTAATTACAGTTGACGGCTAATGTTGTGGTCTGGAGACAAAGAGCACACTAAGCACAATTTTTTGTCTATTATTATGATTGCAAATTTCCTAGATAAGCACTTAATACCTGGATACATTTTCAGAAGACACCACACAGATAGAGGTTAAAATCATGGTAACATTAGTCCCACTTGTTATTTGGTGAGTAGGTGATAGCTTAGTGATTAGCTGATCCTGTATTGATGGTTCATTGGGCAAGCACAGTGTTTGTTAGTTGGGTGTTTGATATTAAATCACTTCACTCTAATCTCCTGAAAAGTGTGGGATTTGGCTAATTAGAAACAATTCCATTTAAGTGTCACTTGGTTTCCTTTTCCTCTTGCTATGACTGCTCAGGTACTTCTATCATTTAAGGATTCCATTAACCTGTCATGTATTACCTTGTTGAAGCAAAAATACGGTATTAGAGCTAATTCCTCAGTAACAAAAGAACTACTCCATGTCAGAATACAAAGCATCAAAAATTATGGAGCCATAACTGAGCAAGTCCTATAAATTCCCAGATAACAAGCAACACATGCTTCTGATGCAGGAGAACCTCCAGTTTTTGATACCTGCCCTGGTTAAAGCCACTTTTCTCCTATGAAAAACTATGAGTCTCAATCAGTTTCATAGCTTCATTGGGAAGAAGCACAAACTATACCCCAAAGTCCCTACACACAAAACCAACCCCAAACTTCATGCTTTGAATAGCACACAGAATACATCAAATTCTTCCCTCATGGAAACAAACTGCTATTGTCTGTACACAGTGCCAGACTGTAATATCACCCAGAAGTTTAACACTTCAAGTCACAAAAACACAGATTCAGGCTGCTGCCTCAAAAAATGTACAATCCATGGGCTCAATTCTGCCTGGCCAAAGAGAAAAAAGGGAAAGAATCATCTTGAAAATATACATAAATACTCACCTCAGAACTGAAGCTAGAGTCAGGATTATTCGCATTAATGCAATGATGACATTTATCTGTGAAAGACTAGAGAGCTGATTTGAAACAGAATAAGCAGAGGGTGGCAATGGGACTCAAATGCCCAAAGCTGCCTGCTCAAGTCACCACTTCAGCTGTGGTTGAAGAAGTTTTATACAAATCTTTCATGGGACCCTCTGGGTCAACTTCTCTTATCCTCACAGTCACCAGTTCTAGAAATGCATACAAACTGTTTGGAGGACAAATAATAGCACAGTGGAGAATAAAAGTGGCTGGTATACCTATGCAGCTCCCTGGCTTTAAAGTAAATGAAAATATGTCAGGCAATAACCTGTGTCAGCAGAATAGCATAAGGGTTTTTCCAGCAGACACCGTGACACTCCTTACTCCCAAATAGAGAGCCTGCCTCCCTCAAAACAGGCAGATAAACCAGGCTGCACCAGGAAAAGCACTTGCACAGCTCCCTCTTCTTAAAGAGCAATGCCGACAGCACAGGCAGCATGGTGACTCCAAGTCAGCCTGCAGGTCATACTCTGTCAACAGGACAGCACAGCACAGCCAAGTACCCAGCTAGGACCGGGCTACAAGATGGCTGAAACACAGAAATGACACTTCAGTGCTGCACTTTAAGAAACTGTGAACACAGAGACTGCAGTTAATTCAGCTACAGAAAGACAAAAAGAGCTCATGGGGTGGGATCTGCTTCTCATATGCTTAGTTCATTTATTTTAGATTATATATGACAGTTCAGTTGCTCCCTGAAGTATGTGATCTGGAAATTTATTTTAATATAAGATTAGGTCAGGAAAAATGAAAGTGAATAGATTTCACTGCAGAATTAAGCACAGAGTTGTTATCAGATTATTGCCTGTATAACAACTACGCAAAGACAACAGTTGCCAAAGACTCTTAGAGACTCAATGGAAAAGATCAGGCATTCTATGCCACTTCAATTTTCACATTTTTCTGTTCTCACCTATATGTTAAATGTGACTGTTTCAGCTAAATTGACCTGTAACTTTCAGGTACAGGACTAGAATTGATCTGGAGATTTGCAGGAAAGTAATTTGTTTTCAGAAGACATTTTTCTGTTAGCACCAAAGGTTCTGTCTGTCAGTGGTGTTGAGTTTCCATAGAGCATTATAGAATGATAGAATAGCTGGGGTTGGAGGGGACCTTTAAAGGTCATCTAATCTAATGCCCCCTGCAATGAGCAGGGACATCTTCAACTACATCAGGTTGCTCTGACAATTCCTGGCCCAAGATGAGTTAGGATTCCCCCCCCCCCCCCTCTTTCTTTGGAGGCCCTCTGGCCTCAGAATAGTGAGTAAGGTCAGGAAAAAACCCACAGGATTCAAAGTGTTCTCTGTATTTTAAGCAAATTGAGACAGTTCTTACAGTGATTAATAGTAATTAATTAACAGTAGCAATTAGCCTGCACAATGCACAGCTAAAAGTTATGTCCCTGATCTTTCTTCCTTTACAACCTTTTCCCTGTTATCTTCTCTACCACAGGCTGGTGATTTTTTTCTACTGTATGTTTACTAGTTTTCTAAATTCCTAAATATAGTTCTTCTCAGCTCTACCATCCATCCCACAATCTTTCTGTGACTCTTATGTCATCCAGATCAATTGTTCTTCTGCCTCCACCCCTCACTAAGATATTCCACTCCCCTCCCTCCAACCTAGATGCACCTGACTTTTTCTCAGACCTTGTTACATGCTAAGGGCAGCCTCTGAAATCTTCTGAGAGGTGAGAACTCCTACTCTGCCCAGAGGGCAAACCACACCTCCCATCTGAAGTTTGTGAGGTGCTAGAGCTCTCTAAGGTTATTCCCACCCCAAATTCTTTTTATTGCCTCTGCACATACTTCTCTGCAAACACTTTCTCTTCCCATATTTGCTTTTGTGAGTATGTCTCCTAGCTGGTTAACATTTGGCACCTACATGAGACTGACAGCAAAAAAAATAATAAAATAAATGCACTAAGTAAATTGTGTTTGTGTTACAATCGAGGCAGCTGTGCTGAATTTTGATGAATGAGGGCTTCTGTCAGCTGCAAAGAGACTGGAAGCTCAGGCTGGAACCCTGAGAATGGACAGGTTTCACTGAGGAGTGCAATGCACAGCACACTGATGGGGAGACACTGGCAGTGTCTAGTCTGAAAGGTGCCTCTACTGGAAAAATTTATCAGAAAGAGGTGCCATAGGCCCCTGGGAAATGCATCATTCAGGTTCAGCAGACCAGATAAAACACATGTAGGGAAAAAACTCCTTATTTGTCATCTAGAGTGGGAAAGGATGGAGGAGAGAGAAAAGCCAAAGAAAAACCTCAAAGCACGAGGGTGTGGGGGAGTAAAAACTCAAACAAAAAAACCCCTCAAACAATTGGCTTAAAAAGAATGACCAAGATCAAAGTCATCAGGTCAGTTAATCAATTTGAGACCTATTGGAAAAGATATTTTAACTTTGTGCCTCTGCTCCTGGAGGATTTATTAGAAAAAAACCCACACAATCAACCAACCAAAAAAAAACCAAAACAAAAACCAAACCACCCCACAAACAACAAAACCAAACCAAATCAAACCAAAACCAAAACACCCACAACCCAACAAAACAGAAATAAAACACCTTTTTATGTTTTTCTGTAAACTTACAAGACTATTGAGAAAGGTCATCAAACCATTTTTAGTTCTCCAAAATATTTTTCTTCCCTTTTCATGACATTATCTTTTGTTTGCCTTTTGTTTATTCATAACACAGCTGAAGTTTAAATAGACAATAGAAGCTCCATTATTGCATAATTTAAAATCAGATACACTGCATTTCTCAAATCTAACAAAGCAAAGCAGACTTCTCTTAAAGCACACTGCAGCTTGAAATGCAAGGTTATGTTTTTGGAGTCAGAATCTATTCTTGTTACCCTTAGCAAGGTCTCACATTGAAGAAAAGTCCCATTTCATTTTCTTAGCGGTGGCCACCATAAAAATATTTCAGTCTCCCTTTTACTGGCATTTGTTTTATTGATGGGATTGGTGTTCTGTTCTCAAATTAATTCTGCTAACTAGCTCCTGACTAACCATATAGGATTTTTTTTCCAACTAATTTTAAAATAGTTGCTCCTCTGTATTATTCTCCTCTACAGGAAGAAAGACACTCCCTCATACCATCAGGCCTTCTTGGTGTCTCTGTGAACACTTGTTTAATACATTGCCAGGATATTATATCTAGACTACCTTTCGCATAGTCACTGAAAGTCTGCTGGCGTGGCCAGGGGAAACACACAGAGTTGGGCCTTTTCCATGTCTTTCACTGAAAAGTATCCTAACTTTAACTGAAGCACTCACTGACAATGAGTATGGGAGCCACAAGTCTATCTTACTCTTTCATGCTGCAAGAATCTGATTATTTTGTAGAAATCGGTACAAGCTCAACCCCAAGGACATACTTTAGAAGATTCAGCAGCTACTCAGAGATGGAAAGTTCAAAATTTATCAAAAAAAAAAAAATTTAGTTCTAGGCCTCCTTCATTCCTCTCACCTGAACAGCTCCATCATCTTCCTCTAAATGCTCCAAGTGTTCCAGTGCATGTCTAAAAACAAACAAACAAAAAAATCAGTACTTAACATTTTAGTAGACCTTTAATGCATTGCTGTTTAGGATTAAGTGACTGCAGAATTATACCCAGTGACAGAAATTTACAGGTCTTCTAGAATGTCATGATTGAGAAAGAATGATGTCAAGGATTAACACCAGTTTGATCTTAATTCTGAGGATCTAAACATTGAGGCCAAGCATTTTCCTGCTGCTTTAGATGGGCAGCCTCTTTTGGGGGTGAGAGGTGGACAGTTAAACTAGCCCCCAAAGTGTTCTGCAAAGCAGCATTCTGCATCATGTCATGTTCATCTGAAATTATACAATCCATTTAGCAGCAGAGAATATCTAACAAAATAAGCATCTTACAAAAAGGCAAAAAAGTTTGAACATAAAAGGATGCAATGCTTAGTAATATTACTTATCCATTAATGAAACCACAAACATCACACAATACACAAGTCTTTAGAGCAAGGTACCTAAACCAAGGAGGATTAAAGCATGCCTTTTCATGCCACAAAAGCAATCTGCTCCCTGAAATTATTTTCCAACTTGACAGGAAAGATTATTATAAATATGGAAGAAAAGTGCAAGGACAAAGAAAAAAGCAAACCAGTGTTCAGACAATGACATTTTAAAACCATATTCCTATTTCAGAGATGTGAAATAATTTATAAGGTAATACAACATAAACTATTTTCCATATGTAATAGTTTATTCATGCCAGAGGACAGATACAGTTGTAACTAATCAGTGGAAAAGCTTAACACAGTAACTGCAAAGATAATTCAAACAGTAACTGTAATAAAAAACAAACAAACAAACCAAAACAAACAAAAAAACAACAACAACAAAAAAGAAAACCAAACCAAAAAAAACCACCACAACCAAACACCCAACCAGGAAAGTGCTTCCTATCAAAACAGGAACAGTAATTTCCATTTGTAGTTGCCTTCTGTAACAATCACAATCATCTGTACAACAGAATAAAGGACAGCAATTAGCACTTCCCAGTAGCTGAAACATATAAACAAGATTTCGTGCTTTAAATATCACAAAAGTCATAAATAAAACACTGAGTAGGAAATTTGTCAGATAAAAGTTTTAACAGAAGCAGCCTGACATGAAGTGCCCACACCCAGCTAGAAGCAGCACCTCTTCTCAGAACTGGCCTACCTACAACCTGGGACTGGTTCCACCAAACCTATAAACTTTAAAGCCAAGCCAAAGGCTGTGTGAGCAGTTCAGCAGGCTCACGTGGCAACTGACAGCAATTGAAAGTATCATGATTTAGCAGAGCTGAAATATTTCCATACTCTTAGCTCACTGCAAGCATGGGGGATGGTAAGTCTGTATGGAAACAGGCTTAACACCAGCCAAGTTACATTGCTTTTCCCAAGAACAAAGATCACAGAGTGACTTATCTAATACGTGGTAACCTGCCAGCCACTAAGACTTGAAGGCTTGAGTCTATCAGCAGCTGGTCAACTTCATGAAGTTTCTGTTGCTTCAGGTTTTAAGCAGGTTTAAGCTAAAACTAAAGATGTCAGTCAAGCCAAAACAAGTGTCTACATATGGCTTAGCCCAACTGAATTAGCTTCAAACCATCTTAACCTAAAGAAGGCTACAGATAATTCAGCTTTTAACATGATCAAGCAAATTCTATTAAGAATTTCTCTTTGCCTAGAAAAGATGGCTAGGCCAGACAGCTCAAATAAGCCAAACCTGCCCAGATGCCTTTGTACTGTAGAACAGCTGCCCATAAGGAGAGTCACGCATGAACACCTCACCAGTTATTGCATCCTCTTCAGATGTAACACACAGTATCAGAATTCCCACTATGACATTGTTGAGGAGTGGGGGATGTCAACATACAACAAAATGTCAGCAAAGATGGGAAAGGAAGAGTGTATTTAAGGAAGAGGAAGAAGCAGCACCAAGACAGAGGACACAAAGCAGTTGGATTAGGCAACCCAACAGGCACCGAGCTACAGCAAGCTGGCTACTCCTCATAGAAGTTTCTGCTCCAAAACAGTTCATGTGCAGACACAGGTAAACCACATAGGCAGGAGCAGCTATACCTTAGCTATCACCAGCTGCTGTATGATTGTAGGCCCTAAAAGGCTCCAGCAATGAAGGACTTGACATCAGGCATTTTGGTCAGTGCTAACACCAGAGGAAGTCAGATTTTAGAGGGAAAAAAAAAAAAGTGAGTAAATAAGCCCATACAACAGATAATTTTGATTGTAATTTCTGCTAGCATAATCACCGGTGTGCAGTTCAGGCCATGCCTTGTAAGAATAAATCAATACTACTTTCCTTTGGTGTTTTGTAAATAAATCACTCTAGGAAATAGCCTGACCTTGCATCATCAATTTCTGTTTTATGGGAACTGAGCGGTTGTCCTTAGGCAATGGCAAAAGTATACAAGGTTGCAGAACACCAAGAAAAAAAAGGAAGGACGTGAATAACATGAAAACATTAACAACCTGTCCTGACTTGATTAACTTGAAATGAGATAGCCCCAACGTGTAAAGAATAACATTTTTTCTAGGATTTTGAGATGTCCCGATCCATGTCTTCACTTTAGGTTCAGAACATAAAAGTTCTCAAGGAACCTTTTCTTCCCATAATAAAAGACTTTGGCATATGAACCATGTAATAGATAGCTCTTAACATCTCACTGGGTCAGGCCATGACACGCATACACAAAAAGCCTACAATGTACATAGACATAGCCAAGCACACTCTTCTAGTTCTAGTCAAACTGTGAAGAATTTACCGTAGTAAAATGCAGGTGCAACACACTGCATATGATAAATTGCCAATCCCAGGAATATGTTTGTCTAAGATACTGCCACAGATATGTCACCTTGGTGCTTAGTAGCTTTCACAGAGCCAACTGAGTGGGATGGGAGTTAATAGGAAAGAATAAATTTGTGGTTCCCCATACCTTGAGAACTCTGCATTTGTCATTCCCACACCTCACCTAAGACAGACATTGAAATGCAAAAGACTCAGAGAACCACGACAAGTACAATATATAGGCATGAAACAATGTCAGTATGGGCAACATTTAAAAAGAAGAGGATTTTTCAGACTGTGTATCAGAACTGTAGGGGCAGTACAGGACCAGTACTACAGTGACAATAGGATGTTCACTATCTGTTCTAATACATGAACTAGAAGGCAACAAATGCAGCTAGTAAGAACCAGTTTCAAGTCAAACAAAAGCAGGTGCTTCTTCACTCAGGCAAGGCTGTGCTGTGAAGCTCCCAAGTAAAGGATGCTGTAGATGCTAACAATTTACTGGAGTGCAGAAAACATCTGTAGAAATTCGTGGAAGGGATGTCCATCAAGAAAAAAAAAAAAATCAAGCAAACAGAAAAAAAAAAACAACCCACACAAAACAAACAAAACCAAACAAGTGAAAAAAAACCCCCACAAACACAAAAGCCCACTACTCTGACTTAGGAGTTTTCAAGTCATAAGATTGATGAGGAAAATATTCGTGAAGAACACTGCTACCTGTTTAAGAACTGTTAAATTCTTCCCCAACTAAATGCCAAGGTCAATGCAAGATAGCAACCTAGAAAGACCTTAAACTATACTGCATCCATTCTTGTGCAGGTACCTTTCTTTTGAGCTAATAAAGCCCTTCTAAACATGAGCATGATTTTCAATACTATTGCCCATACATGAATTTCATAATGCTTCACTCACTTCCCATCTCCCTTGCCTTCCTTTTCTCTCTTTTCAGATTAAAGAAAATCCAGATGGGGTGCAGGTGCTGCAAAATGATAAAAAGGTACAAGAAAACAAGAGTTTCTCAGATTGAATAAAAGTGCACTAACACATGTCTGTCCTCCCCTCCACCTGTCGTTTAAATTAAGCGTATCTACAGATGCTTGCTTCCATCACAGCTTTTAAAATGTAGTTAGCTGTGGGAACAATTCTTACATTAAAAGTCTCCCTGGAGACTAGCTAGTTTTAGAATAATACTTCAGCCCCACTTGATGTTTACTCCTTCCCTTGGCCATATCTCTAGAACAGGTGAAAAAAAAGTAAGGAAAAAACCCGGTGCTATGAGAGGAAGATGTGAGATAAAGAGTCTGGAAGAAATAAGTCAAAGAAAACATGGAGCAAGAGGAAAAATAAAGTAAGAAAGGAAAAACAACAACAAAAAAAGATAATACTTGAAAGGAAGAACACCGGGGGGGGGGGGGGATGTTAAAATATATAGCACTAAATGAGGACATATTAATTAACAATCTATGTGATGACTACTCATTGGCTAATCAACCCCCCAGAGAAAAACAAGCAAACAAATAAAGCTGGAAACAGCCACCACAACGTCCTCTGACATCCCCCTTATACTCATGGTGAACCTCACTGCAGGACTTAGTTACAATCAATCTGGGAGACAGCAGCCTGCAGCACAGTTCAGTATTTCCATTCAGTTTAGCTCATTCTCAGGACCTCAAGCAAAGTTTAGTGACACCAGTTCCTCAAGATCTCCAACTTAAAAACTGAGCTCAATTTTTTTTTCCTCTAATTATTTTAACAGCATAATTAATGTTTGATCTACAAATTTCCTTATTCCAGCTATATTTTTGATCCAGAAGAAGTACAATCACCTGGATGTATTCATGAAGTAAATAGCTATAAACACAATGAACAAGGAAGCAATAAATCCAAATTCAAAGAGAACAGTAAAATTCAAGAACATAAAAACGAACTCCAGAAGGATGAGCTGAACAGAACAGAAAATAAGAATCAGGTAAACAGCACAAAAGAAACTCTCTGGAGCCAAGGAGGTGATGATTTTCAAGAGGATGGCCTTATAAAGGGTGCTGCAAAGCCTGATGTTGCAATCAATGGCGGTAACTCCTGCACTGGAGTGCCCTCCATGCTCAATCCCAGCATAAACCCAGTGAAAGAAGCCAGTGAACAGGGAACCTCCAGCCAGCCAGAGGCTTCTTCAGCCAGCAAGGGAGACACTTACACCAAATTAAATGTTTCAAGCCAAGAACTTGACCTAGAGGCAAGCAGTCAGAGGAAAACAGCCAGCAATGAGCCCAACAGTATTCAAGACAAGAACTTCCTGTCTGCAGAAGACAGCACTTTTCTGCAAGGAAGTGCAATATTAGGGATACAAACCAATGCCATACAACTGCCAGATACTGATTATCCCCAAAATGGGAATCAAAACAGGAACTATGTTAAAACAGATAGCTTTTCAGTCAACTGTGCACATTCAGATCAAAACACTGGGCCTTCAGCAATACAGGACCAGGACCTTCATGTAACCCCACTGTCACCTATGAAGGAGAACAGTATTGAATCTTTTCAAACTGACTCTGCAACTTTGAGTGATGGTGGTACTGGTGGTATCACTGCCATGACTGTTACTGAAGTAGCACAGGCACCCACACACCCTAACCATAAAGACATCAATGGAGAAACTGAGGAGGAAGATGCTGAAGTTGCAGCAGCTCTGGCTGCACTGGAAGCTGCAACTGCAGGCGAAGACCTGGAGGATGATGATGAGTACTAGATGAAGGTTTCTTTCTAATACACTGTGTAAGATCCAGATTTTATTTCTGGATCTATATGAACACATGCAGAGCACATGTGGACAGCTGTTATGAACAGCATATATTAAAGGGGTTGGGACTAAACCACTGTCCCTTCAGCTGTTTTATACAGCCTTTTAATTTCTGCTGCCTGAGGTACAGAAGTTCTCCCTAGGTTAATAATACCAACAGTCTTCTCTAGGGGGCCAACCAGGAGGGCAAAACATCACTTCTTCCACACAGGCTATTCTGCTGTATACCCACCTCATCTGAAGTCATACACGTTTCCTTTGGTTTTGACCCTCATGAGGGTCTGCACACACTGTGTGTTCCAGGTTTGTAAAATTTCCATTATTTAAAATAGAACTATAGAAGCCATGGAGTTAGAAACCACAGATTTTCATGTTAACAAAAAAAAAAAAACCAAAAAACAAAAAAAAAACCAAAAAAAAAAACAAAAACAAAAAAAAAAAAAAACCCACAACAACAACAAAAAACCACAACCAAGAAACCAAAACTGAACCAAAGTTCTATGATCTAATGAAGTATGAAATAGAGAAGGCAGCATGGGTTGCACTTCACTGCAGGTGGGGTTCCATTCTGGATTAAGCCTAAATCGGTGCATGTGCAGGTCATGCTAGGATAATAACCTCATCTCTTCCCATGTATCTTCCTCAGACTGATAACCCAAGGGACCAGCTTCAGTTCCTTAAAACAGCAGAATCCCAGCCAGATCCAGGAGAGTGGGTAACTTTATGTTGGTTTAACGAGCTGAAGTAGTTCACACAAGAATTGCACACAAATATGATCAGAGGTGCTGGAGAGCGATCAAAACTCAGTCCTGCCAGTTTGGATAAACTACAACTGTTGTAAAACTACAGCCTGAGACCTCTCAACTCTTCTAAATTTTCCAGGCACATATCAATTGCCTTAACAATACAGTTTGTTAACAGGTTGTGTGTCTCAAACATCCCCAGCAAGATGTATTTTGTTTATATACAAACAGTGAGAGCCAGTGTGGACCTGGCTCTTCTGCAGTCCTTAAACTCACAGCAGGAAAGGGATCGAGCTTCCAAGCTGAATTAAGCATAAGACCTGAAAACATCCACTGCATCCCTGGAGTGTTCACCCTTCCTCTGATCTTTAGACTAGTATGTTAACCTTACCTGTGGGGGAAAAAAAGGAGATAGAGATCAACTTGATGTTGCCAATTCATCAAAAACTGGATCTTAATGGTTGGAAGTGCTTGACATTTTATGCTGAAATTTTGTGGTTTCTGAGTTTGTTATAAACTTTTAATAAATTTTTTTTTAAACATATAAAAAAAATTATCTGGTGGCTTTTCTGCTTTATATATTTTCTGATTATATAGGAGTTACATGAAGGAAGTATTATAAGATATACCCCTCATTTAGATACATGAAAAACACCAACTATGTTTTTGCCAACAGAACATGCTGAATCGTAGTCTAAACATTAACGTAAGGAACAGAATATTAGGAGGTGGGTTTTAAGTAATGTGTAGATATCTAAGTTATTTCTGTTTAAATACAGATTCCCCCTTTTCCTCCAAATACTGCAAGACCAATTCAAAACTTCAGTTTCTCAAAGCATTAATGACACACCTAGGAACATTTAAAAAACCTAAAAGCTTCAAGAGGACTATATTCAGCTATTCATGAAAGTTACTACATTCTATCTGTAAAATAAAAAAAAAAAAGCTTTTTATGTTTTTAAAGTATTGTAGTACTGTTGATTTCTCTACCAATTTCCTACTTTACTAGGCCCTTCTAAGTGCTTTCATAAGTGCATGTGAGCTTTATGTGCACATTTGTGTATCAAAGATTACTGTAATACTGAATGGTGAAAGACTACTTGCACATTCCATATTATGTTTTGGTTATGACAGGACATAACATATGTTTGCTTTTATACTGTGAGGGCCTCGAGGGCATCATCAGGCCTGACTATCCCTGCCCAGACCACAGGGTACCCCTGCCCTGCCCAGAGCCCCATGGCAGCTCCGCATGGCTATCAGACCCTACCCTCAGTTCACCACAACCCTGCTCAGCCTGCCACAGGCCCTGCTGAGCTGGGCCTAACTGCAGCCTGTCAGTCCAGCCCAGCTCATCCTTGGCCTGGTCCCAACAGAGATGTCCGATGCCCAGGGCTGAGGTTGCCAGCATGGCCCATTCCCTGGCTGGGGTGGTGGGACAGGCCCTGGCTGCAAGGTCCAGCCCCACCATTCCCAAGGGAACCTCCAGTGCTCCCCACATCCCAGCCCTAGGGAGCTACCAGTCCCTGCTGCACCATGATATGAACCATGAAAAACGAGTAAAGTAAAAAAAAGTTAAAAGAAAGAAATTCAACAAACACCCTAGAAAACTTACCTGATTTTTCAATATCCACTCACTTAAATTTTTCTAACCTGAATTCCAAACTTCATGCATATCACAGCAAGTTTTCATCTTGCTCCCCAAGAATTAAAACATACCATTGGAGAGCACTTGATTAAACTCAGCCAGTATCCTGGACACTCCAAACCAGGCACCTCTTCTATGGGTAACTGCCTGCAATCATGGACCATCAGACTTAAATCTTATGAGAGATCAGCTGGGCCACAAACGTGTATCTCATGCAGCCCAAGTTTTCATTGTTTTAAATATAAGAAAGGAGAGAGAGAAAAGCAAACAAACAAGTCAGACATAGGCATACCTCAAATCTGCACAGTATGGAAAACTTCCATAAAATAAACATATGAGGTATCAAAAACATTCAAACTTCTCTTATCTGCTATCTAAAATTACCCTGTGTTTTGGGGGTTGTTTTGGTGGTGATTGTTGCTGTTTTTGTTTGGGGGTTTATTCTGTTGTGTTTTTAATTATGTGTGTGTGTGTTTTCTGGCTGCTTTTTTAATAAATAAATGAGGTTTACATGTATGCGCGTTTATTTCCCTTCTGGTCTTCCATGTCACAGCTGAGCATCAGGAATTTTTAGCCATTTCTCAGACTGCTGTACATTTTTTACAATGAATGTGAAAGAATACATTATTTCAGAAATAAATTTTATGGGGGAAATTGGGGTATTTAAAATTAATTTTTTAAATAATTATGTGAAACCAAATCTTATTCAGTTCCTTCACATGCCAAAAACCACAAACACTGCCAACTTGAACAACCCATTTTGTTCAGACAATTGGGAGAGTAAAATTTACTATCTTGAAAAAAAAAAAAAAAAGTCAGAGGAAAAAAAGTTACTGGAATCAAAAGTAAACTGTATATTTCAAGACTTCTCTCAAAAACTACACAGCTTTTAAGACACCTCTTTGCCCCAAACACCGTAACTTCAGATACCAATCAATTATATTTCCTATATTCAGAGGGCTCACTTTTGAGGTAGAACTTAAATATTGCAAATTTCCTTTGATGTAAATGGAATTAATGAGGGAAGTGGTTGACCATTATAAATTTTTCTATATTTGATGTAATTCTACATAGGTGAGTGTGAATACATATGTAGCAGTAAAGAAGAGGCAACAGGACAGGGAAACTATTAGAAGAGATGGTCTTTATAGGAGAGATTTTACATCTTGGAAGCTCATGTTTTACTTGTTATTCTCCAAAGCTAGTAACACAGATTAAAAGGAAGTTGTAATCAAAGAGACGTTGAGTAAGAGTAAACTTAGCACCTTCTCATTTAGCAGTGGGTTACCACTGCATAAGGAAAAAAATTATTCAGATCACTGCAGAGATTCTAGATATGACAACAGGTGTGGAAGACAGCCCAGTCCACAAAACTCAAAAAAGTTAATTATTTCCTAGAAAAAAAATTACAGAGGAAGTTTGTTTACAGAGCAACAGAAGAACCTGAAAACTAATAAATGCAGAATTCCTTAGTTCAGCAAACAAAGCACTGACAAGAAATCAGGAACATGGAAATAGGTAAACTCCACACTTCCTTCCCCTCTCTGCCCCCATTAAAGAACAAAGGCAATCAGCTATGCACGTGTTGTTATGGAGACTTCCTATTAAAAATTAAAATCCACTAATTTACTAAAATTTACTAAAAAATACTTGCTATTTTATTGCTTTAATCTAAAAATACCATTTTTATCATTTAAATAACAAGAAATACTTATTTAATAAAAAAGCCAATCTTGACCTTATACTGTATTTGTAGTTTTGATTTCCTAAATGCTTTAATTGTCCAAAAAGTTCATTCTTGTCATGCATCACATTTTGCTAAATAAGAATAGAATATGCCTATGTTGTATGTTTTAATTACATTGAAACAATGAATCTTAATAGATTATCTTGAATTGAGATACCTTTCCTTGCATGTAGATGGAAATTGGAATCCATCTAAATTGTGCAAGAGCATCACTTCAAAATAAAACTTATTAGAACTTCTTTAACATGCTGAATACAGAAGGTAAATCTATCAAGGTAAATCAAAAGTAATTGTTAAAAACAGATTAAGACTTTTTCATTGGTCTTTCCAACACGAACCTTGGCAAAGGAATTTTTTTTTTTTTTTTTTTAATTTTTATTTTTATTTTTTTGGTCTTACCATCATGAAATCAAAACAGACACTCATTGGCTCCTTCCTCAGCCAAGCTTTCCAAATTCATACATTCACATACACAAGTCTCAGGACTCCCTTCTCCATTAACAATTTCACTTTGCATCTCAAGGAGGTTTTTTTAAACTTTCCCTTATTCTGAGCCTTCACAATAATTTTCTAAACTTTGGATCAGGCAATTAGTGAATTGAAGTAGTTGGATAAACAGAAAACATGAAATGCTGCCTCCACCTACAAAAAAAACTTAACCCAGAGAGCATGATTCTCTGAATAAAGCAGGAAAGACAATGGCTATCTTGATTTTGTTTTCATTTCAGTTGTTAAAGTACAGATCCCAAGCAGTCATCTCTCAACAGCCACGGGAAAAAAACAAAAGACAAACCAACAAAACTATGGAGGTTACACCATTTTCTGCTCTGAATCTTGACTGAAATTGCTAGATTAAATAGGACTTAAGTTTTTTTGCTGTACTTCATAATTTAATTGCTGTACATTACCAACTGAAAAATATTTTATTCTGTAGCAAAATAGAAAAAACCCAAGTCTTTCAGGAAATACAGCATTCTAATATTATATCAGGTTGCAGATGACTGAAGTACTGACCCAACCCCACAATAAAACCATGTCACATGAAGACTAGAGTTGAATTTGTTTGCTTATTGAGCTCCCTTCTATTTACTTTCAGCTAGAGATTAGTTTGATTTTTATGAGGGTGCAGATGCAGAAAGGAGCACAGCAACACCCTCAGCTATTCACCTTAAACTGAAGCTTAGCCAGATTTTCAATAACCTGTGATCACACTTGCTATCCCCTGCTTTTAATGCTTGGAGCTGTTCCAAGTAACTTGACTTTTGCAAAAGGAAAGGAAGGTAAGTGACGAAGGCAAGATGACCACAGAGCAAAATGAATGTATGAATGAGATTAAAATACTGTTTAAGTATTTGAGGACAAACTGTAAGGATGAATGAGTAACTCTGGTTGTTTCCATCTGTTGTCTAAATGTTGATATCTAAAAAAAGCTTTCCTTTAGTTCTCATTTGAGAACCTCTTCCAGAAACAAGATAATACCAAATAAATGTAGAGACATTCCTCAGATTAGTTTTTTACACAAGCTTGAGAAGGAAACACCCCCCCCCCCACACCAAAAAACAAAAAAAAAAAAAAAAAAACAACAAAAAAAAAAAAAAAAAAAAAAAAAAAAAAAA
>JANHGN010010493.1:0-13539 GCA_024605025.1 Megaceryle maxima | reverse complement strand
TTCGGCGGTGCTGTTGTGCATGTTGCGTAGCCAGGTCAGCTCAGCCTGCGAAGAAAGTTGCATCTGGCAGAGTTATCAAAAAAATTGAGATTCATAGGGAATATAAACGGGATGGGCCAAAAATCCAGGAAAAATCAAAAAAAAACTTTCTTAGGAGGGCAAAAATTTTAGAGGTTCTCATGCCAGATATTGTTTTCCTAAGATATCTTTAAACAATGTATTACTCTAGAGGAGTTACCAGTAACAAATAGGCAGTTTTTCCAAGCTCGTAATTTAAATTGCAAGTTCTTTATGCAACCTGATCCTTATCTGTGGAGGTCAGGAGGGCTGATTTGATATTCTCTTTTGCTTTCCTCACTTCCTCCCTCCCACCCTTACAGAAGTGTTTTGCTTGCTAGCATTTTGGACAACAACTTTTTTCTTAATGTTGGGTACATATCCTTATGACACTTTAAACTACTTTCTCATTTCATCCTTGTTTATCTAGAGTCATGCTATTTCAGCAAGTTTGTGGTCCATCTCTATTGTGTTGTATCTTTTAGTTGACCAAAGGCATGATCAGCTTTGTTGTTCCTCTTCCTGTGGACCGCAGAGATGAAAATTGCTATGCTGTAAATAAGCTTATGTACCAGAGCTGTTAATCAGTAACAGTCCAACCCTCAGAGATCAGTTGCAAAACTCCCACTGAAATAAGTTTCAAAACTCAGCAGCAGCCCCAGTGACATGGCATCAGCTGCTGCCATCCCAGAACCAAGGAACAAAATACTGACTTCCCTGCGTGTGAGTGGGAGCTTGGCAATTAACTTTAATGGGATGAGGCTTTTCTTTCCACACTGGTGGGAGAAATTGTGTGTCTTCCACATTTTGTATGAGTAATGAAGCCGCTTGCAGAGAGCTGTGAATAATCCACAGTTGTAAAAATTCAATCATTTTTATGATGGGTTCTAAAAACACTTTGGTGTCTAATTTTAGATACTTAAATTTGAAAAATGTTGGATGTGATGTCTGTGTTTCTGCTGTAGGAACAAATTCATTATCATTTGCCAAGTGCTTTTACTAAATGTTTGAATGGCAGCAGTACAAAAAATGCAAAGCTTAATTATCCATACAAATATCTTCACAGCATGCTTGTCCAATACTTCTCAAAGCTTTATTTCATTTCCAGGTAATGCTGGAAATATAGAAAACACAGTTTGACAATGACTACTAAGTAATACCTCTGGCCTGTCTTCCGATTCCAAGACTGCAGCTGATCTACACAAAGGTTTTGAGGTCCAAGCTATTATGTGGTTGAAGAGAAAATAAAGTTGTGAACAAATGTGAGGTCAAATTAAGAGTTCAGACAAGTCTGCATGCTGTCTGTCTCAACTGCCTGTAGCCCAAGAAAGAGAGTAAGAAGATGGCAAAATAGAGTGCTTGGGGTGCTCCCACTGCCTCCAGTCATCTGTGGTTCAAGGTGACAATATGGTACCAGAAGTGACATTCAATCATTTTGTTTTCATCTTCTAAACAGTCACCTTCTTACCCCAAGAATGTCTGCTTCTGCATTTTATTGATAATAAAAGACATCGCAGGGCTCCCACGGGCTCCCAAGGAGGGTGACAGCCCTGCGATTGCTGCCCTGCATTCAAATCCAGAGAACAGCAGGGAAATTGCCATGGATTCTGCCAAATCACAGATCCCTTATAAACTGTTACCATGCCCCAGTTATACATTTTCTTTCCTCGAACTTAATGCAACCAGTCCTTTTTTACTAGTATCATCTTCTCTTAGAATCTCTTCCATACCATGCTTGGAAACCCTGTGTGCAGAAGAGCACCTAAAAATACGGATGCTACACTCGTGTGCCTTGTGAACGTACCTCCAACATCACAGGCCAGTTCTGCACAAGTTACAATGCCACGTAACTAATCTGTTTGCATCCAGAAGATAATCTACACCAGTCAGCAAGCTTTTTTAAAACATCAGCAGTGCAAGTGAAGTTTAATAGAAGATCCACTATATAAACTTTTAGCAGATTTTTTTATGTGTGTGGCTGTAACTATGATTAAACCAGTCTAGGATGTATGGCTAGGTAGAAAAATATCTGAAGTAGATAATAAACTGCTGTTTTTCTTTTGGCATCAGGGCAGTGTATGAACTGTTCAGTGATAACCCTACAAAAAGAAATGGTGTTTTTATTCAAATGGACATGGTAGACAATAACACACAGCACAGATTAATATACCCAGAGGATCCACAAGTAAATGTTCCAGCTTTCTCTTCCCTTCCTTCTTGCCCAGGTGCTAAACAAGAACACATACTAAAAAATAAAAGCACCACCCTGAATTACCTGCTTATTAAGGTGCTCAGACTTTGCAATATCAAGAAATTACAAGCATTCCAGAATTGCTGTGCTGCAATTAGAGGGACAATTATCTTGCCTTTTCAAAGTTAAGGGCAGCAGATTTGAAAAACAAGTTACCTTTTCATATTTCAGCATGGAAGATTTCCAGAGGTACGGTAGGACAATGTAGGTGAAATGTTCTATTTCATCACCACTTCTTGAAGACAAGCTTGTAAGAATGACAGTTCTTTTCCATTGCTCAACTGTCTTGAATTCTTTACAGCTCTTCTATTCCAAGTCTCTGTTTTACAGAGGAAACCACCTGGTAGTTCTTCACAAGGCACTTTGCTAACAAAACACCCCAATCAGAGACCAGATAGAAACTCCAGCCCTTGGTCCAGTCACTTAATTTGAGCAACAAATAAAAAGAAACCATTCTGATACTCCCTTGTAAGAGACTACGACCCCATAATGGCCACGATGGTTTCAGCCATATGCCCGATTTATTTCCAGACATGCAAAGCAAAAACAGTAAAAGAAAGAGGTGAGACAACAGAGTGGCAAAAAAAGAAAAGACTAAATAGAAGTCATAATCCACCTTTTTCTGCTAGTGTTTGATTCTTCACAGACGTATTTTTATCACAAGCAACTGTACTTTAGATATGAAGACTATAATCCTTTTCTTCTTTTTGCCAGAAAATGAAATTTCTAACTCTTCCACAAGTAGGGGATATGCATACTGATGGTAATGTCTTAAACAAATGAACAGCATTGGATAACAAAACCTCTTAAAACTGCTGCTTCAGTTTAATATTATATATTCTCTTAGGACATTATTTTTAAAACTACAGTTGTTGAAAGCTGTTTTTGTAATCTCTTTCCCTTGCTGGATCCCACTTGCTAGCTCACATACACATCATTTATTTAACACAATCTGATTTCTTATCAAATTGCATCATCACATTCTGGCCTGAAGAACACCGGTGCTCCGTGTTGATTTAGATGAATTTTCAGTAGATTTCTCTAGCTCCTTATTTATAAATCTTTAACTCACAGGAAAATATTAAACCATCATAGTTTATGTTGGTAAATAATATTATTATGTCGTTCAGTGGTAGGAGTTTTGAATAGCAGTATTTATAATAATGCACTTAAGAGGAGCATAGCGACTGTCCCCAGCTTACTCAAAAGCTGATCCCACCCTTGTCACTGGGTAGGGGAGAAAGCTGTGCCCAATCTAAAGCAGGTCTCCTGTCAGTACACTTCAGATCAAGGAGTGCTAAAATTCCTTCCTTTCCCAGAGTCAGGGGTACTTTTCCTGATTCTGCTGAATTTCTTTTCACCACAGAAAGATGTAAAAATGGCGACACATAGCTAGCAGAACAGGCAGATCTTTCTCCTTGCTGCACAGACACATACCAACAACCAAACTTTACCCCAAAGTAAAAAACTATAACTACATCAGCAACATAAAAAATAAATTGTGGTTAGTTATCAGAATGGCAGGGTTATTATGATTACAAGTAGCTGTCTGTTTTGTTCTCTTCACAGTTTTTAATTAATAAAGGATTACCAATATGAAATTGCTATAGTTCAGAGACAGAGATGTCAGTACTTACAGTCTGTTCAAGAGCAATACACTGGCTTCAGAATAACATACTTCACAAGCAGATATTTCAGCACACTCAAACTTCATCAGATACCAGTCTATCCAAGGTTACACTACAGGAACCTGCAACTCCCACAAGTATTATGAAGCATAATTTCACTTTTTTTTTTTTTTTTTCTTCCTCTTCCCTTTATTTTCTTAAGGTATCTGTGTATTTCTTTTTGAGCAATAGAGCACAAGTAACTTAGAAAGCAAGGCAGCTGCTTTTAAGAGTAGGCTGACTTGTTTTCTTTCTCAGATTCTGAGGGACCCCTGTCTCTACTAAGGAAAACAAAAAAGCCCAGCTTCTAAAGGTTGATTTCTTAAGAAGCAAAATGTGCTACAGGCAACGATGAAAATGTCAGGATCAAAATGTATTCAGTGTGTCCAAAGCATATTCAGTGTGTCTGCTGCTGCTCTGCTCTACATGTGGTATAGGTTGTGTCCTTTGGTTACCAGTCCCATAGGGTGTGAAAACACCCTTGACACGTCAAGGACTTCAACTGCTGCATCAGTGCTAAATTTCTGATCCTGACATGTAATGACCACTGCTGCTTGAACTTCTGAATTACAAAGCAGAAACAATTGTACTCGGGTAAGGGATAGGATACAGCCTCACTGAAGCATAGCTAATCACCAAAGAGCAAGAATCCCAGGTTCTTTAGGCCATGAAGTGTGTGTGCTGAGGCATTGCTCTCAAAGGACAAAATTCTGTGTTGCAAAACTCTTCTGGAAAGCCACATGAACACTTGTTCTTAGAATAAAGGAAGTAACTTGGGAAATGCTTGCAAACGAAAATAGGAAAAGAATGCAAGTTCTCTAACCAGAAGTGTCCACAGGACAGCTAGCCAGCACTTCACTTTCTCACTAAAAGAAACTATGAAAATACAAAAATATTTCCACTTTTGACAGTTTCCAGCTCTTTTAAGGGATGGAGGATTCATTTTGCTCACTGACTGGATGGCCTATATGGTCTATTTCATTTATGGAGCAAGTGGTTATCAACAACTTTTTTCTTCCAGTTTGGGATTTCTGTTTTTGCTCCACACAACACTGAAGCATGAGATTTTGGGGGGCAAGGTTCAGTACTTTCTGAAAAAAACATCATTAATAATAAAAAAAAGCTGACATTTAGCTTTCACATACCTCAGACTGAACACCCAAAAGTTCAGAACTTTAGAATCACTAGTTGATTCTGAGCATTTGAAGTTTGAAGGATGCTCTGTGGAAAAAAAACATGAGTCACCATGAATGGAATTGCATCTTGGACAGCTGCAGTAGAACTTCTTGTAATTCACCTACTTCCCATTTCTGAAGTTGTATCTTCACGTTTCTTAGTTCACTGACCACATACAATATCTCTTAGGTCACCAAGCAGAGCCTATGTAGCATGACAGAGAACTGCACAGGCAGCACCAGGCTTTCCAAGGCCAGGGAGCACTGGGACACATGCTTTACTTTTAGGTATGGAAAATCTAAAATTTCCTAAGTGACCTGGTGTGTGAATGACTCCAGTCTCACCCTCCATACAGCAAACTAAGGAATTAAGTTACTAATACAAGACAGGTGTCTGAGTTCAAACATAGGAATGAAGAAGATAATTAATCCACGTTCTAAATTAGTCAATCATCATTTGGTAGGAGAGGGTGGGTTGGGGAAATGGTTCCAGATGTTGCAACGTCCTCATAACAAGGAGCTGAAATGTATAAAAATATAGAAAACCTGTGTCTAAGCTCTACTTCAGAAATCACAGAACAAGATGAAAATATAGCTTTACTGAAATCTCTTTTTAATACAAAGTGTCCATTGTATTGGATAAGGCAATAATGTCCGTGTTTTCTTTGTAAAAATATGTGCAAACCAAGATTTGGTAGTTTTAAAAAATAAGTTAGTGTTCTGTTCTCTTCTTGTTCTCCTTCCTTATCTTTTTGCTCTTTCCTGCTTGTTTAGATGATTCTTCCTGAAAAGAAAAACAAGGTAGTATTA
Source organism: Megaceryle maxima (assembly GCA_024605025.1). Lineage (NCBI taxonomy): Eukaryota > Metazoa > Chordata > Aves > Coraciiformes > Cerylidae > Megaceryle > Megaceryle maxima. The sequence goes on along the minus strand of JANHGN010010493.1, from coordinate 7,579 downwards.
CTTTTCTTCTGGCTTTATCTAACAGTGACAATTTACACAACATTTAAACAACATTCTTCTGTACCATGAGAATTATTTTAAATATGAACAGGGCTCTCTGGGATTTAGGAAAGTTTTGAGTTGTGTAATATTTATCCATCCAGTTTCATTAATTTGTCCAGTTATCTCATTATTGAGACACTTCTGCTTTCAGCAATGATAAAATTATAGCCACAGCTATGGCAATAGTGGCATGTAACGTAAAAATAATCTAAGCCATTTCCACTCAAGGAAGAAGTTACCAGTATAGGGAAACATCTACACCACACTGCAAAAATCCTTCAGCATGATGTGGCCTTATCAAGAGAGATGCTTTATATCAGCACATGAAAACTGCTTCCTTAAGTGAAACAACCCTATGCTGGGAAAACCAAAATTTTGCCCTCCTTTCTGGATCAACACTGGAATGTACAGTTTGCTCTGACTGCCAGTTCTGAAAAACAAGACTGTTCTTCAGTAGGCATTCATTGCAAGCTCCCCCAAACAGTGAAGGAATCTGTCACTACATCTGACATTTTAATCTACTCCAAAATTTTAATCTACTCCCTTCTACCTCTTGCACATGGGAGCAAAATGGACCCTAACAGGACGTTTAAACTCTGAGAGTTAGCTAAAAGAATACTTCTTCCAAGAGACACATCTATGGTTTTAGAATACTAATTACCTTAAGTTCTATCTGTTATTTTTTCTGATGGACACTCGTTACAAAATACGTTTGCTATTTATTGTTTGTTATTTATTACACACAATTAATTATTGTTATGTATTAAAAACAATAGAGAAATATAGCCTGATTTAAACTGTTAAAAGTATAAAAAAAGAAAAGAAGTGATTTTTGGTACTAAACCTTCTGATGAGGGTAAATGCTTAAAAATCATGTTAGCTTCTTTTTATTTTAGAAGCAATGCTTTCAAATAAGAGAACAAAAGTGCCAAGAAGGTAAATCCATAAATATATCCAGGCACCTCTAAATACAAAAGGCAAATAACTAAAAAGTGCAGGGGAGGAATGGGAAGGAATGTTCAGCCTTCAGCCACAGCAATCTTAGATACTTTCATATAAAAAGCAAAACTGACAATTTCCTATGTTTTCAAGTAGCCATTAGTAAGTATTTCCTACTGCCAAACTTTCTATTGTTAACAATTACGTACTATAATGGATATAGACATATCTGCTGCTCTGAGGATGAAGAAATGCTGAAAACCAGGAATATTAGATGATTAAATGACCCTTAAGTAAAAAGGCATTTAAAGACATCTGGAACTTTGTTTCCTGAGATATTTAAGCTCCCTTGAAACATTTTCCCATAATCTTTTTTGTACCAGTTGACGTTACTTTGAATTTTTCTAGTCCTGATTTTTTCCAAATGATGTCTATCACCTATCATCCTGTTAACTAATTTGGGTTTAACAAAACTTTCAGTTTTTAAAATGCCTGCTAGTTACAAGGGCTCCCAAGCTGAGTCTGCTAGAACTAGTGGCACAGGTAGGCATGAGAAGCAGGAGCTTCCAGTTTTCTAAACACACAGGAAGAGGCATTTCCTCTTCCCATCCTCCTGCAACCCTCAAATCTGTGTTCTGGATCAATGTCCTCAGCTGTTGCCACCCTGTTATTGCACACCTCACATGTACAAACCAGGTCACTAGCTTCATCAGTCTTTGTCCTGACCCTATGCGTGCCATCAGTGCATCAAAGCCTGACACAGGCAGTATTACTTTTCTTCTGGCTTTATCTAACAGTGACAATTTACACAAGTTTACATACTAATGCTTTCATTTTAAATGGCAGAAACTTACCACTGAGGGTACATAGTTGTATTCCACGAGTACATTTCTTGCACAATTGTTTATATGTTTAAAACGATCTGGTCCTAGGAGAATACCCCCATACCAGCGGGATACCACAACTAGCACATTGTGGACATTCAAAATCTGTTTAAAAAAATTAAAAGAAAGAAGTAACAGTTGTTATTTTTGAATTGAACTAGTTTTACATTTTTAAACACAGAAAAAGTCTACTATCTGGCATTTACAGTCGGGTCTCTGTCAGACATGTTATCAGAGGGTAAAATAATGACAAGTCAGCAGTTGTGGTTAAGTTTCCCTCTCCAAGTTGAAAGGTAAATTCAAAGTAAAACAAACCAATGTATGCATCAGAAAGGGTGCAGAGCTACCTCAAGTGAACTACAGTTGCTCATTCATGTGTCAAAAGCTTCAGGCATTACTTAAAAGGGAAAATATTGATTTGCATTTACTAGTCTTTGATATGATGAATTTTAATTTCCAGAGAGCCCCTGTCACTAAGCAGACTGCCTACCCACATTTTAGAAGCATTGGTGCATGAGGCTATTAACAGCCAGGGCACAGGCATTATACATATGGATACCTAAAATGATATGAACTAGTACTGTTGCCATGGGCAGGACTTAGTAATAGCACCTGGATAATAAAAAAAACCCCTCTGCACTTCCCAAATTCGAGTCTCAGTCCCTTACAACCAAGCAGTGGCTTTCTGAATTAAAATAAGCCATATATAAAGTTTGCACAGCATGAAATAACTGTATTACCCATTAGGACTGAAAGGAACTAAATTGCCTTTATATAGCTTTTTTAAGAGTGTAACAAAATCAAGTTAAACAGGAGTGATGATTTCTTTTACTGCAGTTGAAGGTGAAAAATATGGAAGGCCTTCCACAGCTTTACAACATCTAAATGGGATTTGACTAGACTTGAAAACCAGCATTTATTTGGCCTTACAGCAATTCTTCCCTCACAATCTCCCCATCATCAGCAAACACTAATAACACAGGGAATGCCAACTGACTATCAGAGAGAAACACGCATCTGGTCAAAATACTACTGCACAGAAACGTGTAGTGGCAATCACCAGGTAGCATTTTTGCTTGCTGGGTAGTGACCACCATCCTGTATTTGTCCCTCAAATGAAGACATCTGAAATCTCTGTGGAAGGTCTTCATGTAAGAAACAGCCTTCTCTCAAGTCCTGCACACTACTACAAGAACACACACACAAGTGGTTTGGAGCCAGACAGAGCAAACACACAGCTCTATTCGCACAAGGCTGAGCGAAAACACTGTGGTTTACAAGCTATCAGGGTGGTTTGGTGGAGGTGAGAATAATCCCTTAAGAGCTAGCTACCAATAAAGCACCTTAACAACCATTCACCATCTCCATTACAGAGAAAAACACACCTATTTTTGACTAGTTTGAACAATGCTATTAGAAGATTCTACCATTGCTTGTGAAAGACACAAGAAATATTCTTAAAATATTAAAATGAAAAGGCAAAAAAAAAAAAAAGAAGGGTTGGGGTAGTTTTTGTGACAGGCATTTTCTACTCTACACTGACACAGCAGCCATAAAGTCTGTGTATAGCAACCGGTCACAGTAAACAGGATGCCAAACATAGCTGGGAAATTTTTTAACTCTAACGTTAAATTCAAAACAATTGATCTAAAACACAAGTTTCTTGTAACCGGAAAGTGCTATCTTGACTGAAGTGCTAGGTTTATCTGAAATGAGATAAGATTTCTATTGCAAAAGAAAAACTCTAAGTGCAGCAACAGTGAGTGTATTAAACCACCTAATTTTCATGCCCGTATAATACGTCCTAAGTGCTCATAACAGAAAAACCTGACACCTGTGAACATCTAGAAATCAGCCCATGAACTATTTCGATCTTTTCCTATGGGTGAAAATTGTATTTTTCTGATACCTACAGCAATACTTTTCTAAAACAAAAATATTCCCAGTAACTAGGAAAACCCTATTGTGAATCAATCTAAAAATACAAGTTAAACCAAATAAATGAGTCTGCTCATGTAGCTAAGTGACTTGAGGCAGTGCATGAGATGTACCCTGTAGTGATGATATTTTATTTATGGCTTTACTAGGGCTTGCATCAAGCCTGTCCATCAAAATTTATCATTAAGTAGAAACTTTGTTAAGCAAATATTATTTCCACACTTGAAAACTGAACTTAGATCTAAGTATGAGGGCTAAGAATTTGAAACAGCCCAAAGAAACAGATTAAATCATCAGAACAACTCCTTCACTCTCACTACCTTTTGCATTTGAAGCACTACTCTGCAAATTCAAATGTGTCTTTTTATTACAAATATTTGAGGAAACTGAATAGAAGTCTATGAATAGGTCAGCTGTTATATGCTATCAGTTGGCTTCTTTCAGCCTTCATTTTCTATATACCTTACACCACATAGTAAGCATAAGAATCAAAATTTATTTTGTATGGTTTAAAAGGTAAATATTACTACCACCTCTGAAACATTACTTGTTTCTGTGATCCAAGACTTTTTGGTAATGTAAAAATAGCAATTTACTACATGCCTGCAACAGTCTCTGTCTTTTCTTTCACCTTTGAGAAAGCAATCATCTGTTTGGCCATGAGCAGAGCAAGAACTAAAATGAACTTCTGTAAGTTTATTTACACTTTAGTGATTTTTCAAATCATTGTTCAAGACTACCAGGAGACAAAGATGAATTTCTGTAACCTGCATAAGATGAAGAAGACGTCCACCTGCTGCTGTCTCTCCATCATCTTCACAATCTTGTAAGAATGTCTGCTTATCTTCACAGTATATTCTTAAAAAAAAAATACCAGAACATAAAACGTCAATCAACTGACACTTGACAGAGTGGAAAATTGGGAGGAGGGGAATCCCATGAAATTCAACAAGGATAAGTGTGGAGTCCTGCATCTGGGGAGGAATAACCCCATGCAGCAGTACAGGTTAGGGGCTGGCCTGCTGGAAAATGGCTCCAGGTTTGCCATGAGCCAGCAATGGGCCCTTGTAGCTGAGAAGGCCAGTGGTGCCCTGGGATACATTAAGAAGAGTGTGACCTGCAGGTCAAGGAAGGGTCTCCTCCCCCTCTACTCTGCCTTAGTGAGGCAACATCTGGAACAATGTGTCCAGGTCTGGGCTCCCCAGTTCAAGATGGACAGGGAAATACTGTAGGGAGTCCAACAGAGGCTACAAGGATGAAGGGACTGGAACATCTCTGAGGATGAGAGCCCTGGGGCTGTTTAGCCTGGAGAAGAGAAGGCTGAGAGGGGATCTTATTAGTATTTATGAATATCTGAAGGGTGTCAAGAGGATGGGGCCAGTCTCTTTTCAGTGTCGCCCAGTGACAGAACAAAGGGCAATGGGCACAACCTGGAACAAAGGATCAGGAAAAACTTATTTACTATGAGGGTGGCAGAGCCTGTCCCAGGCTGCCCAGAGACGCTGTGGAGTCTCCTTCTCTGGAGAGATTCCAAACCCACCCAGATCTGTTCCTGTGGGGCCTGCCCTGGGTGATCCTGCTCTGGCAGGGTGGATGTATGCGATGATCCCCAGAGGTCCCTTCCAACCCCTGCAATTGTGTGATTTTGACATAACTATTGAAGTGCCACAGATCTTTCATACTCCTGTCTATCAATTCTACCTCTTTACTAAGGACATTTACATGAAAACAGGATGAGGCTTAGGGTAAACCACAAAAATTTACACAGTAGAACAGGTTTTGAGAAGCTTTTACATATACTTCAGCTACTTCAGGTTAAGTCCAGAGTCATTATCAGTGGTAAGTCCCTAATCAGAAAAGTCCTTAGCTTTTTAGCCTAATAATTAGGCCAAGCTGAAACCAACTCTATCAGATACAGATATAAATTACGGTACACACCCACAAGTTGAAAGAACTTGGACAGAAGTATTATGAATAATTAGTTAGGTCTATATTTCAGCAGCACTGTGAAACTATTACTGAAATTTTCTTTCAGATTCTCCATGCCATCTCCTTCCTCAGGTGACACTCCAGGAAGCTTTGGGCTCTATTGTCTCATATTAAGGAAAGCTGCCCAGGTCTAATTTTCCAGAAGTAAAGCTCAGAGATCTACTGTTTGTTACCAATTGATTTCATAACTTAGTTAATACACAGTATGTGACAATGACAAAGAAACTTCTGGTACTAGATGACAAATATGAAGGAGTAAGTCTTTTTCTCCTGCTTTTTTGAGTGTATTTAGATAGTTTGAGTGAAACAAGCCAGCTCAACATCATCGACAACAGAAATCCCCTCTTTACAGAAACCTTTTACTTAGGTAGACTTTTTGGTAAAGTAAGCTTTCACTTGCTCACATCTCATGCTTCATGAGGATGACATCAGGACAAGCACAAATGGATCAGTGGCTATGTATGATTTTTCAGTTGACTTGTTCCTGCAGAAATGAATAGGGCTCCTTTTATTGTCACTTACATCCCTCAGAAAACCTACGCTATCCAGAGAGCAATTCATTCCACATAAGGTATGTTCACAAAAGTTGCCAGAGACAGACCACCACCAGTTTCTCATTTTCTCCAAAGTTTCTCCTATTTCAGCTGAAACTTCATACGCCAGGTGTCTGCGTTGGGCTTTCTGTTTCAACTCTTATTTCAACAGAAATTTTTCAGCTACTTCTAAATATAAGATGGTGGGGGGAAATCTTATTTTGCCCGAGTCAAAACATATGTAGTTCAGGATGATGTAGCATTTCCATGCTCACATATACTATACAAAGCATGACAACACATGTTCAAATCCACTTTTAGTCTTTTTTTATTCCTAATGCTGCTTTACTGGCTTAACATATTTTCTACTATACATTCTAATTTCTTGTAGAAAATTTAAATTTTAAATAAAGCCTAAAGCCTTTACTATACAAATAGGAAACCCACTCCCATAAAGATTTAATAGCAAGGAATTTCTTTGATGGATTTAACTTTTCTCACGTCCTGTCCTCATTTGTCAAAGACCATTGGAAAAAACAAACCACCATTCATCTCTCACCTGTATGCGTATATGTTGTGGGTAGCACTTGCAATTTTCTTGTTCTCATATAATTTTTCAAGAACTCTCTTTACCTTTAAATAAAGAGAAAAATGGGACTTTCATACATAACATCTCAACAGCACTGCTAAACAAACACATCCTTCTTAATGCTATAATGAAACAGGTTTTACACATTTGCATAAAATGAATCAAATATTCAGTGGGATAACTTGAGAAGCTGCTGCTTGGTACCCTCATGCTAGTTTCAAATATTTTTCTTTTTTTCTGGGATACTGAAACCTGTTGTTCCTTGAGTTTGTACACTGTGTGCCTTCAAGCTATTGCTGAAGATGGAGAAGTGTCAAATCACTTTACTAAATATGATAGTAAGATCTAAAACCATTTTTAATCAGTATTTCAGCATCAATTACACCTCCTTACTTTTTTCAACTATACCATTGTTAGAATGTAACACAATTTGATACACATTTTCCCACAACAAATTGCTTTTACTAATTTCACACAAACATGGGATGTTGAGAAAGCACTACTACATTTTGAATTTTTCCCTTCTTCCTCAAACATACTATTTTTTTTCTAAAGTTTCCATTTCACAGAAACTCTCTCTCTCCCTCCACTCTGCACTGGTGAGACCTCACCTGGAGTATTGTGTCCAGTTCTGGGCTCCCCAGTTCAAGAGAGACAGGGATCTG
>JANHGN010010492.1:55071-66403 GCA_024605025.1 Megaceryle maxima | reverse complement strand
GCCCCCCGTGGAGCTGTGGTGCTGAGGGCCATGGGTCAGTGGTGCCCTGGCAGTGCTGGGGGAATGGTTGGACTCGACGACCTTAAAGGTCTTTTCCAACCAAAAGGATTCTATGTAATGATCCTCTTTGGCCCTGGTGAGGTTGGTTGGTGGGTGTTTCTGCCCTCTAAAACAGACTCTCATCTAGCCCAGATCAGTGTTGCTCTACAGGGGTTATTTGAGTAAGGTGAGTTTGTTTCTGCTGAGACTCTTCCTCTAATGGCCCTGGAAATGAGTGGCCAGAGGCCATACAGCCAGTATTCAGTAACCCACAGTGCAGCACAGCATTTTTCTCACATTATTTTGAGGTTCATCCACAGCTGGTGATGTACTAGCACAAGTCTTGGAAACTTTTGGGGTGAATCCAGAAATTCAGCTTTTTACTCTAAGTAAATTTGACAAGAAGTTTATTTACAGTTTAATTTCAGCTATTGACTATGCTTTCCACATCAACAGACGTAGAGATGATGAAAAGCACTGGCAAAAGAAAGCGGGGGGGACTGTTTAAAGTTCATTCCAGTTTTCCATTATGTTACCTGGGAAGAGCTTGGCAGCCACCAGTTTGTCAGAGGTGGGCTTTTATTTTCCAGTGTCAAGACAGTAACTTATTAGGGAGAAAGTGAAACAAACAGAGCAAAGAATATTGTCTGTGCTTAAAGTTTCAAAGCAGCCAACAGCATCCTGTCCACTTAATTGGAGAGCCTCTGTGCCAGCAGAGTCCTGCTTGAGCTGCTCCTTTTAAACAAGGTAGGCACAGAAAGCGAGCGCACTGAAGGTCAAGGTATTACGTGTGTCTTTTAAAACCCTGACTAATAAAGAATCGGGACTTTTGCAACTGGTTTGGCAGGGAGGATGAAAGGCTTTGTGAAAAGCTGCAGTGTTATTGACCTATCTGCCAAGATTTCTGAAGTCTTACCTTCGGTGCAATTTCCCACGTGAATTCTCTGGCCTTCCCTGAAAGGTAGGAGAGGAAGGGATTGAGAGAACTGGGGGAGAGTGGGCAGGTGTGAGATACTGGGAAGGAAAGAGAGCAAAAGCAAATGAAGTTACTGGTTAGGTTTTCCAGGAATTTGTGCTGCCTCCATCTTGGTACTGATGCACATCAAGAGAAAAGGCATGATGGGGAAACTGGCTAAAATCCTCTATTTCAGAAGTGCAAAGTATGAGCAGTTCTGGAGCAGGCAGAGATGTCACAGTCCAGCAGTTCCCAGGGAGCAGGGAGTGTTTGTTGCCATGGAAGGGAGTGTGCAAGACAGTTCAGATGCCATCATGCTCCTGAGAAATTCTGGAGAATTGTGGAGGACCTTTGGAGTCCTCAATGTCAGGAGCAACCTTTTGGAGGAGCTTGACTGAAAACTGGGTTTACTGCAGTAGCTGTGGCCCCAAGCAGAATAGCTTGGAAGAGAATCTTTGTTTCATGGGAGACTGATTTTTAAAAAGCACACATCAATTTTCCTCAAGTTTTGTGTTTATTTTTTTTAACGAGAGCATACAGACAAAATCAGCACTTTTTTAAAGTTCCATTTTTTACCCACATTTTCTCCCTTATTTCCTCTCCATCAGTATTTCATCTTCTTAAAGGGACGCAATAGGAAATGAAAACCAGGGAACTGGGGAGGGGAAGGATGAAGAAGAAAAGAGATGGGTTTTTTTAACATGATCAGGTTTTGTCTTCATCACTTGCACTTTGTTTTCCATATACATTAAGGGCCCTTTCACAGAATCACAGAATGTCTTTGGTTGGAAGAGACCTTCAAGATCATCCAGTCCAACCTTTGACCCAACACTGCAAGCTCACAACTAAAGCATGTCCCTGAGCCACCAGGTCCACACACCATTTCAATGTCTTCAGGGATGGTGAATCCACCACTGCCCTGGGCAGACCATTCCAACAACCCCAGATCCCTTCACTGCTCCTCATAAGACTCATGCTCCAGGCCCTTCACCAGCCTCACTGCCCTATTCTGGACACTCTCCAGCACTTCTATGCCCTTCTGATAGTGAGGGGCCAGACCTGAACACAACATTCAAGGTGTGACCTCACCAGTGACAAGTATGGAGGGACATCACTGTGCTGCCCAGAGAGGTTGTGGAGTCTCCTTCTCTGGAGAGATTCCAACCCTGCCTGGACCCTGCGCTGCTGGGCCCCCTGCTCTGGGTGCCCCTGCTGGATGGAGCAGGGGGGTGGCCCCAGAGCATCTCCAGAGGGCCCTTCCAACCTCTACCATTCGATGATTTGGAGCTCTGTTCAGTTCCTAACACAGTCCTGGGCTTTGCTGAAGGGGTTGATTTTTGGCAGCAATAGGTGCAGTCTTCCAGACGAAGCAGACAATGTGAGGAGCTTCCTCAGGTTCCCCTGGTGACAGGGTGACCTGTTTGTAGGACACACAAGGAGAGAAACTTGGGTCCATCTTTGTAAGAATCGGTTAAGAACCTCTGGCTGGATAAAAGCAGAAAACCCTGCTGTGATGACTCCCAGGAGGTAATTTAAGTTAACAAGGCAATTTTGGCCGGTTTTCAAGCAGGAAGGGATATGAACCCTCTCAACCTTTCTTTGAAGTTATAGATATGTATGAACATACCGAGAACATCTTTGATAGGCGCCCAGCTTTTGAAAATTGACATTTCTGTAATCACACTTTAAAACCTTTTTTGAAAATAATCATCCTGTCAGAGTGTCCTTTTATGGCTCCTCGTGTCACGCTGGGTCAGCAGCGTCATGCTGTGGCATGTAGTGCGGCATTAAATCAGAGAGTGGTGCATCTGAACTGCAGGGATTGAATATTAAGCAGGGGAAAGAAATACAAGGCCCTGTGCTGTGCTCACCCTTTTCCTCCTATACGTATTTTGATTACTCAACCTGTCCAGTCTTCTCTCCTGGTCCCACCACATCTTCCCTGATGAGTGTTGGAGCAGGGGAAAGGCACTGCCTTTAGACAGCTAGAATTTTTAACAATAAATTGGGATAATTCACAGAAAACCTCCCACCCGTACTCCTGGCTATTAACATGCTGCTAAGGGTGAGTGATTCAACAAGCCTTTACCTTCTCCTCAAAGCCAGTGCATGCTGGTGGCCTTGAGGGACCATGAACAGACCCCTGTGGAGAGCAGGTTTCTCCTGGTTTGAGGAGGTGGAACCATTCTGATAGCCACTGAAGCAACTTCTCAGAGCTGATCAGTCAAAATCACAATAGCTGAGCTTGTTTTATTGATATTGGCAGAAATGCTCCAGTTTTCACCACTCCGGGCTCTCATCATAGTTGGTCTCGTGTTTTCCTTTATTTGCAAATTTAATGATCTGAAACTGTACCTAATTTTCTTTATTTCTTCTCCATCTCCCCTTAGCTTCGTGGTGTTGACTTTCTTCTTTGTCTCCTGTAGCATGTCAGCTTTTCTTCTTGTGTTTCTATATTTTTAGTAGCTTGTTCTGATAAAAGAAATGTCGTCTTACTGTCTAGAGTAAAAACAACTATGGGGAGTGTTCATATCCCAACGTTAAAGCCCTCAAAGATATTTAAATTACCCATTGCCTTGGAAGGTCCACCCCAGAGGACAGTTGAGGGCTATGTCCCCACAGTGACACAGACCCCAGGACCACGTGTGTGGTGCTGGATTTGTAATCCTGTCCATCAGCATCTCCTCATCACTAAGAAATCTGTTGCAACCACTGGGCAAGGTGGTCCCACCCTGGACCACGTTCCTTTTTCTCATAGTCTACTTAAGTATTTTTGCAAAGGAGCACAGCTCCAAAAGGAGGATTTGAACCCACTGTTCTCTAGAGTAGTCTGCAGGCTTGGCTCTCTCCTGGGAGACTCAGGTGTGAGCAGAGGCAGGAACTAAGTCTCCCATTTCCTGGTGGCATTTTTTAACTACTGGAACACTAGAAGCTAAAAAAATCAAGAGAGAGAGTAGAGAACATTCAGTGTAAATGTATTCAGCAGAGCCAAACCTTCAGGACATGGGTGTGATGCAGGGACTGGGCTGCTTAGCCTTGAAAGGGTGAAGGCACCTCCAGGCCTGCTCAGGATCGTGCTGTTGCATGCTCCCAAGGCTAGACAGCAGCAATGGGTGTGATTTTGGTTTGGCATGGCTTTGGTGTGAATAAGGCAAACTTCAGCAAGTAAATCCATGCTGTATCAAGCACACAGAACCCAAGGAACCAGCCTGGGGTAAAGCCAGGGACAGCTTTTTGGTGTCCTCTCTGTGTGCTGTTTTCTCTGCTCCCCTCTTCAAGCAAAAGGGCTTCTTTCCATTGCTTGTAACACTGGAGGGTGAGTGATCCTGAAAGCATTCAGATCTGGATCAGGACCCCAGCAGCAAACAGTGGAAGCACAGGGCCAGGGAAGTACTTTGGTGGTTTTTAAAGTGCATCCCCACAGGGCTGGAATTGCAGGATTCACCTCTGTCCCATGGGCTGTTCCTTCAGAGAAACAAGATTCCTTATGCTTTCAATTTCTCATTTTCTCCCTCTTCATCCAAGATGACACTAATGTACTAATGCTTAGAGCAGGGAAAATTGTTGTTCCCTCCACACGCGGAGCCTGCAGCTTGGTCACAGCTGTGTGAAAGATGTATTACACTAATGGAGTTTTCTTGTGGTGTGGGTTGGTTTTTTTTGGTGTTTTTTTTGAGTTTGGGGTTTAGTTGGTTTTTTTTTCAGATTAAGTAAATCCACTGTAGGGCTCCATGTGATTTCTAATCCATTAGTCGCCTCTTGCCCCTGTTGGAAAATGCCAAGTTATGTTCTCTGTCTCCCATATTCATTAACTCCCACTTCCAGCTTAAGCCACTTAGGACTCTGATGGTTTTAGCTGCAGCTGTGCTTTGCCTCACCACTTGTCCTTGTCCTGGTGCTTCCTGTGCCTGCTCCAAAGGGAGCAATGTCTTGGGGACAGATGCAAAAGGGCTTAGTAGTCAGGATGTGCCCATTGGTGAGAGCAGGACCTGGCCTTGGGCACCTTCAGTCCTAGTTTTGCAAGCACACAAAGTATGACATCACTCAAAATCCTCCATGGGGTTGGTTGCAACCCCATTCATTCAGATCTGGTCCAGAGTCTTCCACTGAAGATGTGCTGTGCCCCAGGTGTTTGGCCTTCTGTGTCCATCCTAAGCGTGAGACATTTGAAATTGTTACATCCCCCACTCAGAAAGGTACCTAAATGTCAATGAAATGGCAACTGGGCGACTTGGCCATTGCTTTACGTGGCTGTAATTTCTCTGAAATCCAGTGGAGTGGTTGAGGGGTGAGTGCAATTACACAGGATTGCCTTTAGCAGTAAGGTTTGGACTTGTGGTCCATTCTCAGTGTGCTTTTTCCTACCAAGTACTGCTAAGTGCCAGTGTTGTCGTTGGAGAGGTCACCAAGAGTTCAGTGCTCTCAAGAATCCCTTGCTTTGGGTTTTTTGAGTTTTTTTAGGGGGTTTTTTGTTGTTGATTGGTTGGTTTTTTTGGCAGTAGCAGCACAATGGCATCGCTTAAATTTAATTCTCTTGAAAAGAAAAAGACAACTGTGCTGCTCAGTACAAGATTTCAGCCGTGTTTGTTAGTCAGTAATTACTCTTAACCCATCAGGGCCTTTGCAAAATAATCTCGTTCCTCACAGATAACGATCTTTTATAGGAATGATCACATTACTCTTTCAATAAAAAAGCTCACAAATTGATTTGTTTTCTACCAACCAATCAAAAACTGTAAGGCATCATAAAGCTTGGCTGCAGGAAGGGTTAGTGCTGGGTAAAAGCTGCTTCTAGACTATAGAATATGGCCATGGGTTATACTAACTGGGTGGTTTTAAATAAAAAGTCATTTTGTGAAGTAACAGATACAAAGATACAAGATGACAGAAGAGAAAATGGTGTAGGTTGATGCTAAGGTAGGAAAGAAAGAGGCGAGAAAAAGGAAACAGGTTTAAAAGAGGAAATATTTCTTTATAACAAGGCTACTGGAAGAGTTCCACAGGGAATTTTAGTATTTATATTGGTGTGCTGTGCTGGGCTTGTTGTCCTGGGCAACAAGCTGGGCTGGACTTGTAAACAGAGCTTTCAAATAGATTTAACAGGGGAAGGGGATAGAGTTTGAAACATTTGAGAGGAGCCAGGGGATGCTGAGGCATTAAGAAGCAACAGGGAAACATCTGTGAATTGCTTAAGGGAATTAGGACAAACCCTTCCAGAAAGGGGATGTGGTCAGTGAAGTGTCTCTGTACCAATGCATGCAGCCTGGGAAACAAACAGAGGAGCTGGGAGTTGAAAGAGGGTATGTTTAGATTATATATAAAGTAGAAATGCTTTACACTGAGGGTGATGAGAAATGGGCACAGGTTACCCAGAGAAGCTGTGGATGCCCCATCCCTGGAATTGTTCAAGACCAGGTTGGATGGAACTTTGAGCAACCTGGGAGGTGTCCCTGCCCATGGCAGGGTGGTTGGAAGAGGATGATCTTGAAGGTCCCTTCCAACCCAAACCATTCTATGGTTCTAGGATTCTATGTTCTAAATCAAACTAAATTTAGTTCCCCTTAAATCTGTTAGAACATCATCAGCTCTGAGTAAAGCAGGAATATCAAGAACTGGATGTGACCCTTAGGCCTAGAGAAAAGTAAATCAGTGCAACCATTGTGCTGACATATAACAACACATTTGAAGAGGCAGCAGAACACTGTGCAAGCCCAATGCTTAGGGAAGAATATCTGTCCCATAAGAATATCTGTCCCACCTGACATTCAGCTCCTGTTTGTGCCCGTTGCCCCTTGTCCTGTCACTGGGCACCACTGGGAAGAGTCTGGCTGCATTCTCTTGACCCCCACCCTTCAGATATTTATAAACATTGATGATATTCCCCCTCAGTCTTCTCTGCTCCAGGTTAAACAGCCCCAGGGCTCTCAACCTTTCTTTGTAAGAAAGATGCTTCAGTCCCTTAATCATCCCTGTAGCCTCTGCTGGACTCTTTCCAGTAGTTCCCTGGATGATGCTGGCACAAGAATACGTAGGGGCAAACTGGAACTCATTTCAGCTGGGCATCTGAAGATCTGTACCTGTGAGTACAGCAATGCTGAGGGTTGGGTCCCTGTTAGGACACTGATGGTGAGCTACATCCTTTTATGGAAGGGATAACATGTCAGTGGGGACCAGACTAAGGCAAACTTTGGAGGTTCCCATAGACCCATTGTTGTGTAGAGAGCCCATGGATGCAAAGTCAGGATTCCTTAGGGGCTATAGGTGCTGCTGTCTTGAATGGTTCTTGGAATCACAGAATTGTTTAGGTTGGAAAAGACCTTTAAGATCATCAAGTCCAACCACTCTTGATTCACTGAACATTTTGCTAACATCCCTGTTTATTTAGTCCAACAGACTAGTAAATACCTCCATATCTAAATGAAGAATCAGCACTCAATAATTCATGACTGTACACACACAGTATCCTTTCCACATTAGCAAGATATTTACTCATTTATTCATCTCAGGCTAGTCCTAAAGGTGGTTAGGAAACAATGCAGGGAGGCACAGTGCTATAATTTATATATTTATATAAATGATTAGGTGCTCATCTCTACCAGCAGCTGCAAATCCACAGCAGTGAACATTACTCTTGCCTAAAAATAGGCAATTTCCCAATAAGAAATCATGCTGAATAAATTACTGTTTTGTTGCCTCTTCCATGGAAATCTGCAATTTTTACTCCCACGCATGCCAAATGGACAGCCCGCCCTTCTTTTTCCATAAAGACCTTTGCATTATAGCCTGGGGCATTTCCAAACCCAGCACTTAGCTGGGAGATTACTTCTGAGGTGTAAAAATTGCTCTTTTATCTCCACATCCCAATGTGTTAAATACAAGGATGCATTATCCCTCTGTAGCATCCAGTCCTTAATCAGACACATCGGGGATACTCTGAGAACAGCCCCTTTTTACTTCTAGCACCTTGTTTTAAATTCCAAGTTCTCCCCGTAGATGTTCTTGCTGAACAAGTTCATTGCTCAAGGAGAACAACATGACCTGGAATAAGCAATCTCCAAACACAACAGCCCAGCTTGCTCGCAGAGTATGTAGATTTTTAAACAGTACATTGCAGGGCAGAGATAAGTATGTAGAAGAGGGAAGTTATTTAGCTTTATTTCAAGTCTGGGAAACTTGCTAAACAGCAAGAGGTTTCATAAGCTCATTGTGTTTAGTTTAACTAGGAGAAGTGGAAGTGATGACTTGATCTGTTTGTTGAGTACCTGCACAAAAGACTTTTTTTTTGGGGGGGGGGGGGGGTGGGATCTTCCCAGACCACCAATGGTGTGAGAGGACCCAGAGCAGAAACTGGGAGAAACCTGGCAGGGAATACAGACTGCAGTTTTTTGAACAACAAAGCAATTTTCCAGCGGTGTCATTTACCTGTGCAAGTAGTGAACTCTCAGGCATGTGAAGTCATTAAACCAAGTGGAGGAGATCATGTAAAGGAGATGTTTCAGCTCAGTCAGAAAACAAGGCGTTTGCTGGAGCACTCCCATGGCTGCCTGGGAGGAGGTCAGGCAGGATCCTAGCAGTTTCCTCTGGCTCTAAGACCTGTAAGCTCCAACAAAGATTTATTTAAAACTTTGTCTAAAAATAGGATTGTCCTATTCTGTGAGCTCTGCAGTGTTTAAAACGGGGGTCAGGACACTGCAGGGTCTTCTAGGAGAAGATTCATGTCAGGCGCAGGATAACCTGAATTCTACTTTGAATTTTCCAGTGACCTGCTGTGTTGCACTTGACCAAACTTCTAGTTTCTGTATTTAATTGGTAACTTCCAAGGGGTCTGGTCTGCTGGGCCTGGTATTAAAGCATCTGCGAATAGTATCCTAGCACTCTGGAAAAAAAGATGGAGATGGGGGACAATGTTTTCGTAACAAGGGAGTCCTCTCTCTGCTGTGAAAGATGTTGCCTTGGATCTTTGTCTCAGTTGCTGGTATCTCCCATCCTGGGCTTTGTCACAGCCCATCAATGTCCTTCAACGCAGCTCATCAACTGTAACTTATTAAGCCATGAAAAGACATTTGCTGCATTCACATGCTTAAGTCTTGAAGACATGGTCTCAAAGTAAAGAAATTTGGGTTGGAAGGGAACTTCAAGACCATCCAGTTCCAACCCCCCTGCCATGGGCAGGGACACCTCCCACTAGAGCAGGGTGCTGAAAGCCCTGTCCAGCCTGGCCTTGAACACATCCAGTGATGGGGCATCCACAGTTTCACTGGGCAACCTGTTCTGGTTGCTGGACCCTAAATTGTTGCTGGGCCACTCTGGTTACTTCTGATAATGAGTAATTCCTTTTCAAGGAAACTTAACATTTGACAATCAAATCTGGACAGTGTTCTTGTGCCAGTGCCTCAGCATTCTTGCAATTCAGAAAATAGGTTTCCAGCCCAAGTTCCTATTTGATATGGAGTCCAGTTTAAGCTACCCCATCAAGTCAGCAGTCCTCTCTCTCAGTTCTGGTGGAGCCTGACATGAAACAGGAACACTTGGCTGTCAAGAGCAGGCTTTTTGCAGCACTGATTATTCCCTGCTGCCTATTTGCAGTAAGAGTTGACAGTCCTTTGTCATCCACCACACAGATACAGGCCAAAGACCTCATAGCAAATGCTGTCCCGGGAAAATAGAGATCACAGTTCTCAGTCTATGGTGGGATTCTCAAATATTGCCTCTGACATTGTGTTTGATAATGCTTAGAGGAAAAAAAAATAAAAATAATTAGGTCCCTTTCCCTGCAGGAAACTCAGCACAGCAGCATCTGAGTTATATCTCAACAGCGCTGTGTCACTTAAATCATGGTTTTAAAAGGCTGCTGATCAACCTCAGAAGCTCATACACCTCCCTTCCTTTGCTCGTGAAGCATCTGAGCTCCTCATAATCTTTGACAGATTTAAGGTAATAGTGTGGCTTGCTATGAATAGTCCCCATTTTACAGAGAAAAACATGAGTGATGGTGAAACTAAGGGCCTAATTTTTCAGCCATGATAGAGGTCACCTCATCCACTGCCTCATACAAAGGCTGTTTCAGCTCTTCTCAAACTGTTCTGGCTGCTCATACCCAGACCCATGCTCAGATACCTCTGCTGATGGAAGGAGATGCTCCCACCTCCCCAGCCTCCTCCAGTGCTAAACCACTGGCTTTGGGAGGCTTCCTTACTGGCTGATCTCTTTCTCCCTTACTAGAGTTCATACCCATAACTTCTTGTTCCATTTCTATGCTTTCAGTAGTTGCAAGCATAGACTGAATATTGGTGTACTTGAGAGGCAACAGAAAGGGAATTTCGCTTCCTCTTATTCACTGTGCAGTTTACTGTATGAAAAATTAAGCATGTAACTAATGCCAGATCAGCTCAGCTGATTTATATCTTTTTCACACATTGGACAGAAACTGGTGCTGTGAGTGAAACCCCGCTTCCTGAGACAGCACGATTTTATTTCTGCAGGAACAGAACTGTTGTAGCTTCTTATTTATTTCCTTAAGTTACATGAAATGTGACCTAATGAGTCAAACGGCAGCCACAGCAGTTTATTTGTCAGTGTTTCAGGCGTACAGTCGTAACACTTCAACAGCTTACAGTGTTTATGGTCAGCTATAGCTTATTGCCTCAACAGGAGAGGAGTTTGAGAAACTCTGAGGACCTCCAGTATTAACAAAAGCAAAAATGCAGCTTCATCTATTGGACACCTGTGGCCAGTGTTCCATTCAAATAGCAAAACTGGATGGTCGGAAAAAGGTTGGTCCAAGTCAACCTCTGCATCCTTAGTAGATGTTGTTGCTGGCATCATCTCAGTGTCAGGTTTTGTTCCCTGTCTTAAAGCAGCTTTTAATATCTGGTTAAGATTTGCAGGTACTGGCAGCCTACAACTCTGGGAGTGAACCATCTGCTCATCTTGTTAGTTAAATGACAGATCTCTTGGGGAAATATTAACAGGAGAGCTGCAGGTGGGATACAGCATGCTGAGGTGCAACCCCATGTTCTGAGCACTGTACTTCAAGGAAGGAAGGAAGATGTAAGAGAATGGAAAGGATTTGCAAAAGAGGAACAGAAGTATTTAGCCATCCAGAAAGGGTGAGCTGCTCAGGCAGGTAGAGGGGTGTGGGCAGATGAAGGGAATGGATATAGTGAGGATGATCAAACAGGTAAAATCATAGTCACAAACTGGTTTGGGTCGAAAGAGACCTTTCAAGACCATCCAGTCAACCCCCCTGCACTGAGCAGGAACATCTGCAGCTAGAGCAGGGTGCTCAGAGCCCCGGCCAACCTCCCCTGCAATGGTGCCAGGGATGGGGCAGCCACC
>JANHGN010010492.1:40607-51643 GCA_024605025.1 Megaceryle maxima | reverse complement strand
TGGAGGGGTTTCCAAGCCCCCCGTGGAGCTGTGGTGCTGAGGGCCATGGGTCAGTGGTGCCCTGGCAGTGCTGGGTTGACAGCTGGAGTTGATCTGAAAGGTCTCTTCCAACTAGAATGATTCTGTGATTCTGAGACACATGCTGTTTCACAGTAGGCTGCTCAAAGCACTGAAATGATGCAGCTCTTCACACACAAACATGCATTTTGAGTTTAAACACTTCCCATCTTAGGTTACTTGGACACTATTCCTTAAACTACATGAGAGTCCATGGTTTTAGAATGAAAAATGAGTGTTCAAAATGGGATTTGTACCAGCTTAATGGAATCATTTGAAATTCACACTTTTAATTAACCTCTGCCAATCTCCAGGACTAAAGCGCCTTGTGTTTCAGTGATGGCTACACAATTACTTCCTTATCTCACTCCCCTGGCTCCTCTTACTTGACACACCTCAGGTGAATGGGTGAATTGTGCCTGGGTGTGAGAAGTTGCTGCACAGCACTCTGTCCCAATTCTGCCTTCTTGTCATAGGGAGACACAAAGAACGGGTTTGGGACAAGTATTTCGGAGAATCTCTGAAGCCTTCCCATGGTTTATAAACAAGACTAGCTCCAGCCAGGCCAGAGCAGAGTGAACTACAAGGGAGGGTGGTGAGACAGGCACAGGTTGCCCGGGGAAGCTGTGGATGCCCCATCACTGGATGCGTGCAAGCCCAGGCTGGATGGGGCTTTGAGCAACCTGCTCTAGTGGGAGGTGTCCCTGCCCGTGGCAAAGGGGGGTTGGATCTTGAAGGTCCCTTCCAACCCAAACTGGTCTATGATTCTATGGACATTAACTGTTCTTGCATCTTTACACCAGAGACAGTCAGGAGCTCAGCGTATTTAACCTGAGCTTACCCTTGATATCCTACAAAAACTCTCTGTGTGATACTAGTCAGAAGACCTTCCTAAAGTAAGCACCACATTGTTTTGAAAAAATATCTCACTGGTTTACACATTTCCAGTGATAGATGTATTTATAGGTTTCCCAACACCCAGCCCACGGTCCCACTGGTTAGTCTACTGTCATCATCAGGCATGTGTTTTATTTCTACTCTGAATTTCTCTTATTTCAGCCACTAGATCTTGTTTCATATGGACCTGAAAGATTCAAGAGCCCATTACCTTAATTTCTATTCCCCGTGTTGGTACTTGGATGTTATGATCAAGAAAACTTCTAATTTCTTTCTAAATTCCCCACATTGTGCTCCTGCAGTCTGTTGCTACCAGGGCATATTTTACCACATTTTCAACATTTGTTAGGTTCCAGTATGAGCCTTGTTTAACTTTTCAAACTTCTCCTTGTCCTGCTATGGACAGAAGACATAATGCAGTAATCCCATTACACTTGCATCAGCACTAAGTACCAATCCAACAGAAACCCTTTGCTCCTCCTCATAAGCTCCATATACCTAGTTAGAAGGATTTCATCCCTCATTTGGACTGGAGCATTGCACAGAGAAGTCTTGTCTATCTGGTTATCTGCCACCTACTTTTCAGATCACTCCTTCCTGCAACAAAGATCTCTGAGGATCTTTTTTTCATAACATAGGGTTTTGAAAAATGTTATCCAGCAACTCAAGAAGGACATTGAGGAGCTGGAGCATGTCCAGAGAAGGGCAATGGAGCTGGGGAAGGGTCTGGAGCACAACTGTGGTGAGGAGCAGCTGAGGGACCTGGGGCTGTTGAGCCTGGAGAGAAGGAGACCTTCTGGCTCTCGACAGCTCCCTGATGGGAGGTTGGCACCGGGGGGGGGTCAGGCTCTTGTCCCAAGTAACAAGTGACAGGACAAGAGGAACTGACCTCAAGTTGCCCCAGGGCAGGTTTAGGTTGGAGCTGAGGAAAAATTTCTTCCCCTTGAAGTTTGTCCAGGGCTGTGCCAGGCTGCCCAGGGCAGGGGTGGAGTCCCCTGATCCCTGGAGGGGTTTCCAAGCTGTGGAGCTGTGGTGCTGAGGGTCATGGGTCAGTGGTGCCCTGGCAGTGCTGGGGGATGGTTGGAGTTGATGATCTTCAAGGTCTCGTCCAACCAGAATGATTCTATGATGAGGACATGTACTACTACTTCTTTTTCTCACACTGACTATCCGATATAAAATATGTTTTATCAGTGGATTGCTCTTTCTATTTTTGTCAAATAGATTTTCTTTAACTGTGTGGAGTCCCACAGTTTTCTGGTGGAGACCCTGGCCTGAGATCCACAGCAGATGCTGGGCCAGAAGGAATAAAGTGAAGCCAACTTTCATTGTATGCTTGTGAGCCATGCCCATATTGTTTTGTTTTCTGCCATTCTCATTTAGCTCCATAAATGTTTTCAGCCTTAAATTATGAGTCCAAAGAGAAGAAAAGAAATACATATTGGGTTGATGGTTTTTTATTTCCTTATGAGGCATTTATTTACTGTAGCTTGTGAATTGGCAAAATCCAGGCACTAATACAGTCTGTCTTCAAAATTGCTGGCTCGAAACCAGCCTACAGGAGCAGTGTTTGTAATCAGTGGTGGTTAATATATTTGCATGACTTTGTGTTTATAACGTGGTACTGCTGCTTACTGCAAAGCAAAATGGAAAGATTAATTCAGTGCTGAGAATAAAAAAATGAGTTCAGAGGAAAAAAAAATACCAGGCTTGGCCCAGGAAACCGAAAATTGTACAAGAAAAGCACATTGCTGCCCAAATTCTGAATTCTCAAATGGCATTGCTGGGGCTGCCAACCTCTTTCTTCTCTTCCTGCCAATGGAATGGTTTTTCCAGGTTTCTTCATGAGAATGCATCACCTCAGAGGCTCTCTCTAATTTCTCTTCTACAGAGGGATCAAACTTCTGCCTCCTTGAATTTTTTCCCTCGACTCAGCTCCTTCACTTCCCTTACTTCTGCCAAGACTCTAGTCCACCTTCTTGACATAAATTAACTGCTCTGCTAAGAGTCTTGGTAGCATGGGGGCAGAAATTTAATTTGCTCCTGCAGGTAGAAATCTTTACAATCTCTTTTTTGGACTTTATCACTATAGAAGTACTTCAGGCTTGGACAGACGAGTGAAAGCAATGACTTATCACAGCTTAATAAATGTATCGCTGTCAGCCAGGCTGAAGTAATTACCCACCGTGCGCACTCCTCTGCTGCCACGAGTGCCAGGCAGAGCCCCTTCGATCCAAACACCTGCACGATCACTTGCTCGGCTGCAAAAAACATAGTGTTTTGCCATCGTTTCTTCATATCTATTTTTGCTTTCTCTCCTGGGCATACAGTCAGTGTGTTCCTCCGCTTTTCAGCTCTGGAATTTGCTGCAAAAAAAAACCCCAACCAACAACCCACCCCACTCTCTCGGTAGTCCCACGGCATTTTGCTCTGATGTTTCGTTTCCGTAGAGTGCTTTAAGCTGTCACACTTTTAACGAGGCTCTCAAAACAAAGAGCGAGTCCAACCCATACTGTGATTGTCGCTGCGCTTCAGAAACATTGTTCTTACCTCCCCACGCTTGTTCTCTTTTGACAGCACTCTGCTTTTTCAGAGGATCAGGATCTATTTAGTCTATTTGCGAGGACATGAGGGGAAAACTTCTTCGCTGAAAGGGTTGTTAAGCACTGGAATGGGCTGCCCAGGGAGGCAGTGGAGTCCCCATCCCTGGAGGGATATAAAAGCCCATGCAAATGTGGTGCTGAGGGTCATGGTTTAGTGGTGGGATTGGAAGTTTTAGGTTAACACTTGGACTCAATGATCTAAAAGTTCATTTTCAACCAATTCTAGGAGGACACCTTGAATCCACCTCTAACTCCTACCTAGGTTTCTTCCCCAAATCCCTAGTTTAGCTCAACTAGGAGTTACAAATGTGATGCAGGTTACGGGGTGAGCATCTGTGACCCAGAAGATACCTGAAGTCAGGCTGGATTTTCTATAAGCCTGACCTTAACAACTCCATCAGTCAATCACAAGCAATGATGTTGATTTCTTCTGCAGCCAGGTCAGGCTCTTCAAGCAACTTCTTTTATTTTCTGGATTTTGTGTTTACCTTAAAGATAAGTACAGTGTGTCTGCAGGGACCATCATGATAACATAACCCCAGATACTCTTAGACATATATATGTTCACAAAGAGCAAAACTGGACATAACAGGAAAAGCAGAGAGTCATTTGCTGCAGTTCTCTGTTCTCAGGCATATTTATACTGCTTGAAATGATGTAATTATGGTACTTTCCCCATCACTCTCATCACTGGCAGGCTGTGGACAAGTTATATGTTCCCAGACTGCATAAATGAGGCACTGGGAGGAGATCTCTGGGTCACTGCCTCCACTCCCAGGCTTCAACCTGTGACACAGACTCTCTCTCGTGAAATGCCCAGGTTGCCTCTTCAAACTATGTGCTTTTGCATATGTATTTGGAAGTCTGTTCCCTATTTTCTGCCTTGGCAGAAGAAATTTTCCCTCAGTGATCAGACCAAAGTAGCCATGGCCAGTTTACCCACATGTGTTCTCATGAAAAATTTATCCAAAACAGCCCTTTTCCCTTCATGGCCTCCTACCCCCATTCACCCTATCCCAGAATGGATGAGGTTGATGGCACCTCTGGAGATCATCCCATCCAACTGGCTTGCTCAGAGCAGCATCAGCAACAGCAAGGCCCTTGGGATTCTGTCTGGTTGTGTCTTGAATATGACCAAGGATGGAGACCCCGCAGCCTCTCTGGGCAACATGCTCCAGTGTTTGATGACCCTCGTATTAAAAATATCTTTTTTTTTTAAGTTAGAGTGGAATTTCCTATATTTCAGTCTGTGCCCCTTGCCTCTCATTCTGTCAGCAGCCATCACTAAGAAGAACATGGATAAGATCCCCCTCCACCCTAAGCCTTCTCCTCTTCACACTGAACTGTCCTAGCGCTCTCAGCCTCTCCTTGAAAGCCAGATGCTCCAAATGCTTCATCATGTGAGACACTGGAACATGATTCTCAGAGAGGTGTTAGATGCCCAATCCCTGGAAGTGTTCAAAGCCAAGCTCGACAGGGCTTGGAGCAACCTGGACTGGAGGGGGGTTGTCCCTGCCCATGGCAGAGGCATTGGAACTAGATGGTCTTGACAGTCTCTTCCAACCCAAACCATTCTATGATTCTATAATCTTCATGGCCCTTTGTGATCCTTTAAGTCCTTATCATTTTCGTACTGGTGAGGCCAGAACAGGACCCAGCACTCTGGATGTATCTCATGTATTTGTTTGGAAATGGACACAAATATATAGGTTTTGTGCTACTGTTTGTTATATCACCAACCAGGTTTCAGAGATTTTGAACAGGAATAAGATCAATTTGTTTCTTGAATTTCTACTTCTGAGAACACTATTAGACCTAAATAGCTGAGTGTGTTTCCACCTTGTGTTAATACATTTAGTTTTTATTGCTGGTGGTAAACACCTCTAAGCCACACTCTTTGCAAACACCCTGCAAAGCAACTCACCCTTTGCTCCTGCTCGCAGCACAGGTGCAGGAGACCAGATGACAGATGACTCCATGAGACATGAGTGATGTAGAAAGCAACAGTGAAATGATACTGATGAGCATTAGTGGTACTGACAACAAAACAGCTGTCTCCTTGCTGGGAAGCTTTATGTTGTACATATGGACTAGATGACCTCTATAGGTCCCTTCCAACCCAGAGGTTTCTATGTTTCTACATCACGGGTGGGCTGTGTTAAGGTTCATGGTTGGCAGCTGGAGGTACAGTCTCTTGATGCATGCAGGGAGCCATGTGGTTTAGTCAAGACAACTGTCACAGATGGAGTGATGCACTTATAAGAGAGGGGGAGCGATATGTTTATTGATATAAAAGAGCAATTTAACTGAATTTGATAATAAATGCAATGGGGCATTTCACAAGATTGGGCCATGGTTGGACTCGATGATCTTAAAGGTCTTTTCTCACTGAAATGATTCTATGATTTCACGATTCGATGGCATGGGATGTGATTATTTACTGCATAGAGGACAGGGTCAGGTAGAACTGGCTTGGCATATTTTATTCTTAGTTATTGCGAGGCTTCTTTACAGCCGTTTCACTTGCCTGCTGTTTCCTGGAGGAAAATGGAAATAAGTCTGCTAGATGCAACTGGGTGGCCAGCAAGAGGATTGAAATTGAGTCTGGGAATGGTAGGGTCAGGCAGTTTCACCTGACAGCCTGGGAGGATGTCCTGATTTTGGCTGTTAAAGAGTCAGTTTTCTTCCCTGTAGCCCGTGCAGTGCTCTGGTTTGGGTTTAGTGTGAGAATCATGCTGATAACTCACAAATGTTTTAGTTGTTGCTGAGTTGTGTTTATCCTGAATCAAGGATTTTTTAGCTCCTCATGCCCTGACAGTGATAAGTCTGAAGGAGCACAACAAGCTGGGAGGGGACACAGCCAGGACAGCTGACCCAAACTGGCCAAAGGGGTTTTCAGACCACATGACATCATGCCCAGCATATAAACTGGGGAGAGTTGGCCAGGAGGGGGGGAACTCTGCTCCAGGAATTGGCTGAACATCAGTCAGCAGGTTGTGAGCAACCACACTGTGCATGACTTGTATTTTTTACCACCCAGGGAAGTGGTGGAGTCCCTGTTCCTGGAGGGATTTAAAAGACATGTAGATGAGGTGCTGAGGGACATGGTTTAGCGGCTGGATTGGTGGTGTTGGGTTAATGGTTTGGCTTGATGATTTTAAAGGTCTTTTCCAACCAAAATGATCCTGATTCTATGATTCTTGGGGGTTATTTCACTCTCTTTTTGTTAACTTCCTTATCAATTATTATTACATTTATTTTTTATTTCAGTTACTAAACTGTCCTTATCCCAAGTTTTACCTTTTCCTCCCAGTTCTCCTTCCCATCCCACCAGGGGGAGGGGACAGGAGGCAGGAGTGAACAAGTGCCTGTTGCTTAGCTGCTGACTGGGCTTTAAACCACAACAGAGGGAAAATGAACCTGCAAAGCACCGTACTCCCCAAGAGCTAAGCACAGTCTCAGCCCCCCTCACTGTGTATCCATCCCACCCACCCATCAACCACAATAAGCCGTTCCTATGTTCAGTCTTCACTGCACATCCCCTTTTTTCCCCCTCTAATTCTAAGTCTTAAATTCTAAAACACCTCCTACACCCTTATTCCACTTTCCCATCTCGACATGACTGTTCACTTCTTTCTCACTCCCCTCCATGCACAGACGTAGAGTTCAGTACCTGAGAACAAAAATGCTTTATGTGTAGAGATAAAAAATAGATTTAATCATGCCCATTAACTTCTCTAGAAACACACACTGACAGACTCTATTAACTGTTCCTCTTCAGACATTTTTCATTTACCCTGTCCAATTCCTGATTCTAAGGCATTTAATTACTTTCACTTTGTTATAAGATCCTACTAAATCTCTTGACTTATGCAATGCTCCATAAATAAGGACCTTTTTTCCACATTGCCTGGTTACTTTACGATGGCACAGGTTTGTTGAAGACGCCTGCATAAATTTTTATGGGATTTAATAGTCCCCTTCACATCTTTCTCGTGTACTGTTTTCCTCATGAATCAAAACTGGCAATCACTGTCCCAAGTACCACACAATGTAATTACACAGAATATTAGTCTCTGTGTGTATTACTTCTTTTTTTTTTTCCTTTTTTTTTTCTTTTTTTTTTTTCCCTGCACAGTCCTATCGTTGTAAATGTTCATACATGAGTTATTGGGATTATTTGCAAAATAGGATTAAGACACGAGGCAAGATTTATTTGGAAAATTACTCATCAGTCTACCAAGGAAGAAGGTCAGGAGCTTCATTAAAACAGATTAATGTAGAACAACTGTTATCTAATAAGACTAGAAGCCTAGAGGACCCTCTCCCACGTTGCAGAAAGATCCTGCTAACACACATTATTTGTGAGCGCAACAAAAGCTGCTTTCGAAACACCGCAGCCTGGAACATGACAGGAGATACATCCTCTTTAGCCACTCCAGCCATTGATAAATTAGTCCTTGCCTGAAATTGGCATTCTGTCAGCAAGCTGAAGGGGACTGCAGCAAGTGCTACAATTAGTGCTCCCCATGGAGAGAAGGCAATGACAGTGAGCCTGCCTGAGAAGCTACTGAGAATTCCAGGGCTGGTTTATTATGCAGCCTTTACAGCTTATCCACTGCACTCCAGGCTCCAGGGAACAGCCTGGATAATAATTCTGTAACTTGAGTACTTAACCTGCTTGCTTAGTTTGCAAAGCCAAGTCTTCATAAAGGAGTGACTCATGGGGAGTTCCACTTAGAGGCAGGTTGAGAAGCGCGCGTTGGGCAGAATTAGTATTGTGGAGATTTAATTTCCCCTTTTCTACCTTCCATTAACCATTTCAGAAAGATAACTGCTAACATAGAATCATAGAATCACAGACTGGTGTGGGCTGGAAGGGACCTGAAAGGTCACAGAGTGCAACTGAACGGGGACAGCTGCAACCAGAGCAAGGTGCTCAGAGCCCCGGCCAACCTCCCCTGCAATGGTGCCAGGGATGGGGCAGCCACCACCTCTCTGGGCAGCCTGGACCAGGCTCTCACCACCCTCATTGTGGTGAATCTGCCCCTTCATTCTCTGAACCTAACCAATTTTAAATAAAGCAAAAAGTAACCCAAGATCTGACAAGAGATGTACGTACATGTGACCACGTGTGTTTTTACCAGAGAAGGCCTCCAAAATCGAGGCATAAATCTTACAAAAATGTAGGCATAACTGAAATAGCTCCACTATGTTTATGTGGTGCCACCGTCCAACAAGTGACAAATTCTAATGGGTGGTTGCAGCTTCCAGAATAACATCTGTCATGCTCCTTTGTCCTTTGTGAGTGATACAGACCAGAGACTGAAATCTCTTACACAGATTTATTACCATAAGTCTTTCCTCCTAGAAATCCACACTACCTGCCTCTATCTTTTCTAACCATTGAGGCACTAAATGTCACTAGGAAAAAGGTAAAGGCAGGCAGAGAAAAGCCATCATCCACATAAAGGTGTGACTTTAGTAGTTTTGTAGTGGAAAAAAAAAAAAGAGAAAGCAACAGAGATGGAGAGTCCCTTTTTACAAGGACTCCTATGGGAAAAACAAGGGGCAATGGGTACAAGTTACTCCTGGGGAGATTCCAATTGGACTCCAGAAGAAAAATTTTCACCATGAGAACAATGAGAGGTTGGAATCATCTCCCAGGGGAAGTGGTGGATTCACCTTCACTGGACAGTTTTAAGACTCAGCTTGACAGGGTGCTGGGCCAGCTCATTTAAACTATGTATATATATATATATATATGTGTGTAACCTTAAAAGGTTGGACTAGATGATCCTTGAGGTCCCTTCCAACCTTGTATTCTATGATTCTTATGGTGGCCTTCCAGTACCTAAAGGGGGCCTACAGAAAAGATGGGGAGCGACTCTTCATCAGGGACTGTTAGTGATAGGAAGAAAGGTAATGGCTTTAAACTAAAAGAGGGTAGGTTTAGATTAGATATTAGGAAGAAATTCTTCGCTGTGAGGGTGGTGAAAGACTAGCACAGGTTGCCCAGAGAAGCTGTGGATGTTCCATCCCTGGAAGTGTTCAAGGACAGGTTGGATGGGGCTTTGAGCAACCAGTTTGTGCCAAAATATACACATGGGAGGCACAGATGTAACTTCCAATGCACATGGTGTGTAGGAAGTACACTGAGGTCTACTCAGGCTCCTTCCTGGGTTTAGAGGCAATACCTGGAAAGAGTAGACTAGCACTACAGTAAAATATTACCTGTATCCCCATGACTTCAAAATAGAGCAGCTGCATCTCATGATGAAGTTTTTATTTAAATTTAATCCCACAAAATTAGTGGAACTAGACAGGAATGCTGCTACTGGATAGGTTGAATGTTCACATTCATTTGTTGTATCCCAAGGTATCGCAGAGAGGAGCACAACTCATTTAAACTCCTCTGCCCCTTTCACTTTCCCAGTGTAACGCAAAGGTTGTGTTTTTACATTTAGTGGAAGATTTTTCCTATGCTCAGAGCACAGGCAAAATGAGCATTGACCTCTCTCTGAAGCCTGCAGGCTTTGTGAGTGTGAGCCACGTTTTAAGTTCAAACCCTTCATATCTGCACATGCAACTTTTATAGCCATTTTTCAGGCAATTTTGTCACTCAGGAAAAACACTGATGTTGTCCTCTGCATATATAATATGTTCCTTTCACAAAAGCCACCAAGATACCACATCTCAGACCACCCAGAACACATCCATGAAGGACCACCTTCCAAAATCACATCCCATTGTGACTATTAAATGACACCTTAACTCCAGCATGGCTGATGTGCAGACCTATGCCTCGACTGTCCTTTTCACATGATGAGTGACAGCCCATAGGGTAAGGGTGTGGAAGAGACAGAGCCAGACTCTTCTCAGACATGTACAGCAGAGGGGTGAGGGGAACAACACAAATCTTGGCAATTATGATTAGATATAAATATTATTTCTTTTTCATTGTGAAGTTAGTAAAAAACTGGAACAGGGACCTGAAGAGGTGGAGAAATATTTTGAAGATACTCAAAACTTGACTGGGCAAGTCCCTGAACAGCCTGCTCTAGACTGGAGAACCCCAGAGATCGTTTCCAGCCTCAGTTTTTCCTGTGATTCCATAAAAAACATCACCACTGGAAACATGAGTTTAGGTACTTTTGGAGGAGAATAAACTCATCACAGATCTCAGTGGGTATGGGTACCTTCAGATTCAGACTTCTGGGAAACACAGACCATGGGTCATCTGGGAGCATATTTAACAAATGAAACTGCATCAAACTGATCATGTAGTAGCAACTTCATTTGTGTTTTATATGAAATATGCTTATAAATATCTAAATTCTGATCAATATCTAAAGGGCAGGGGGCAAGAGAATGGTGCCAGACTCTGATTTTCAGTGGTGCCCAGTGACAGGACAAGGGGCAATGGGCACCAACTGGAACCCAGGAGGTTCCACCTAAACAGGGGGAGAAACTTCTTTG
>JANHGN010010492.1:27487-40507 GCA_024605025.1 Megaceryle maxima | reverse complement strand
CTGGACGCAGCACTCCAGGTGGGGTCTCACCAGAGTGGAGTAGAGGGGAGAATCACCTCCCTCCACCTCCTGGCCACACTTCTCTTGATGCAGCCCAGGGTACAATTGGCCCTCTGGGCTGCAAGAGCACACTGCTGGCTCATGTTGAGCTTCTCATCAGTGTGCTCTTGCAGCCCAGAAAGCCAATCATTAGTGTGAACTGTAAGAGGAGGAGGTACCTGGGGAGTCTCTTGGAGGTCTGGCATGTTTTATGAGCTAGCTGAGTCCACCAAGTCATGCAGGAGGGTTCATCAAGCATGGGTGTTGGCAATGTGTGTATCCACCTCTGTGCAGCTGTTGGTTGGAGTGGGTATTTTTATGGGTTTGGAATGAAAAAATTCACTTAGTCTTGACTTCTGGAAAATAATTACCCGGGTAAAAGAGTCTGAAATTCCTGTAAGTGACATTAAAAAGACCAAACCACCCATTTGAAGAAATAGATGTTAGGAGTTTGTTGCAGGTTCAAGCAACTGATGGTTTGACTCCTTAAAATTGGGGTTTATTGCTGCTCAAAAAGAATCCCTCAGTTGTTTTGAAGGTGCTTTTCTGATGTGTCCTCATCTTTCACAAATTCAAAGAAAACTTTCCATGGTCAGTGCTGGAGTACAGCCACCTTTTCTGGTGAGCTCTGCTTATGGCTGTTCAGTTTTTCTGCAGCTGCTCCAGCAGCGGGTGACTGATGGTGGCTCAAGTTGTTCTCCTCATGTCTGCATTTATGTTTTTATGGGGTGTTTCCACCAAAGGTAATCAATTCTTTCTAAAGAAAGGGTGATAAATGCAAAATTTACTATTCAGGATGAAGTGTTTGATTGCAAGTGTGAGGTATTCAGTCTTCTGGAGAAGTTCCCTGTGGTGCTGCACCCATGGTTCTGGGCTCAGCGAAGAGATCTGTTCTCTGCTCGCTCTTCCAGACTTCAAGTAACAATCTTTTTTGGTGCTTGCTCAGATCAGGTGGACCAAAACAGCAGGAAGTGCCTCTGACAGATTTCAAGATTCGAGTGTCTTCAATGAAACTTTGAGGATATCCAACATCCAGCGGCACCAAGGAGGACGTTACTACTGCAAGGCTGAGAATGGCTTGGGTTCACCGGCCATAAAGTCCATACGAGTGGACGTGTACTGTAAGTAAACCATTTGGGAAGTTCTCATTGTGCTATTTTTATTAACTGCTTATAAAATCTGTCATTATAGAAGTGACCAGCTCTTTGTGAAGCCCAGTTTTTAACAGTATGTTAGGGGAGATTCTGGAGCTTTTGGGAGTATTGATGGTCAGAAGACTTGTGGCTACTCCTGGTGGAAGTTAGGTGGGGCTGCTTGTGTATGGAGATACCTTTAAACAAAATCACAGTGCTTTGGTAAGAAAGATGAAGCTCAGGTAGAACTCATCCTGCTTAGATAGCAGCGGAAGGTTTGTCTGTGGCTTGAGTAGGGTGAAGATCTCGTACGTGGCACAGCCCTTAATCTGTTGTCCTTTTGGTTGTGCTTGTCCTCAAAACTGATATGGGAACATGTAAAGAGTTGGGGTTTTTTTGCTATTTTGCTGTAATTCCTGCTGAAAGGTATTGGTATTTTTTAATTATTTTTTCTTAATGGCAATCTCTTCATGTTCCTCTGATGTGCAATATTAAAAGTGGCACTTCAAAGGTTGTATGGTGGAAAAAAAACAAAACAAAGAAGTCCAGAGCAGGACAAAACTAGGGCAGATCATTCAGAAATGCATCCAGCCGACTTGTTTGGAAAGTCTCCAGAGGAGGAGACTCCACAACCTCTCTGGGGAGTCTATTCCAGTGCTCCATGACTCTTACAGGAAAGAAGTTCTTCCTCATGTTGAGGTGGAACTTCCTGTGCTCGACCTTGAATCCATTGCCCCTTGTCCTATCACGAGGCACAAGTGGGAAGAGGCTGTCCCTGCCTTCTTGACACCCAGCCCTCGTGTATTTATAGACATTAATCAGATCCCCTCTCAGTCTTCTCCTCTCCAGACTAAAAAGCCCCAGGTTCTCAGCCTTTCCTCATAAGGCAGCTGTTCCAGCCCCTCCAGCATCCTTGTAGCCTCTGTTGGACTCTCTCCAGTTGATCTCTGTCCCTCTTGAACTGGGGAGCCCAGATCTGGACACAATACTCCAGGTAATGAGGAAACAATAATAAATGTACAAAATTGAATTAAAAAAAAAAAAGTAAAAATAAATCCCACTCTGACTTGCACAGACTCCAGTGTCAGTGAGTGGGGTGGCTGGAGGATGCACAGCTCTTGCTTGTGATCGGGTAGTTTATTGCTGCAGGTTTAATGGTAGAATTTGCATCTCTCTCTGGAAATTATGGGACTGGACAATTGGAAAGTGAGAAGACCTGAATGCCTCAAACAACTGGTTTTGTATATGCTTCAGATTAGGAAAACTGTTCAAAATCTGTGTCAAATGCTCCCGAGATGGAAAGTCATTGCAACATACATTTCGAGACTGTTTTTGTGAAATTAGCATTGTTTAGACAAAAATGTTTAAAAACAAGGAGAAACTTCTTTGGTGTGAGGGTGTGGGAGCCTGTGCCAGGCTGCCCAGAGAGGCTGTGGAGTCTCCTTCTCTGGAGAGATTCCAACCCTGCCTGGACCCTGCGCTGCTGGGCCCCCTGCTCTGGGTGCCCCTGCTGGATGGAGCAGGGGGGTGGCCCCAGATCATCTCCAGAGGGCCCTTCCAACCCTCATCATGCTGGGATTCTATGATTCTGTGAAATCCTTGCAGAGGAAGCAGGAAATCCCAGTGGGAGTATTTACACTCAGCAAACGCTCCCATCAGGATGAAGCTCACCAAGATAAAGCACATCCCCCTCTTCCTGCCCCCTCACCTCTCCCACTTTCACTAATGCAATACATTCATGGTCCTCAGTAGGGTGTTATTCTGAAAGGAGGAAAAAAAATATTGAGTTTCATAACAGACTTGATTTCTGCCGTCTATCAGATGTTATTTTAATCATTAAGGAGAAAGTGGTTTCCCTAACAACAGCGCCTTTGTTTCACCTTGTCCCTGTGATGGCTGAGTTGATCTATCCATCTTGTTCTGACTATGGATCCTGATTTTTTCATGAGATACTTCCCTTTCTCTTTTTGACATTATTGGGATACATTCTTTGAATGTTCTTTTAATTCGGCAGCAGACAGAAGTGCAAAAATCGAAGAGGGACCGTGTATGCCAGACAGTACAAAGAGATCCACAGAACAAAGATGTTCCCAGTCTCAAAGGAATCAAAATCTGACCAGTAAAAGCAGAATACAGGCCAAAGAAGCATAAAAATATTAGTATCATTTTGGTCAACATCATAAGCCAAAGTCTCATCTGATCATTTGCCTCATGGTGATGAAGTTTTGAGGTTTCTGCTGAAAGTTGAGGTTTTTGCTGAAATTTGTTTTTTTTCTGGATGACGTGCCATGCAAGGTACTCCAGTAGATGTAGAAAGGACCCTGTCCATTGCTGTAATGAGACTGGGGAACCCTCAACATTACTGGTTACCTCTACATTGCTGGTCACCCACTGTCAAGAATTACAACTTTTTTTTCCTCTGAAGAGTTGATCAACCACTTGCAAAGTCTGTTGGGTGGTAGGGTGCTCAGGATACTTTCACAGTGTTGATTAGGCTAACATTCACAGCTTGTTACATCAGAAACCAGTCACGTCATTAGACCAACTGGTCCTTATGCTGGGCATGCTTGGAAGTCGTCCCTGGAACCAGACCACTCATAGAAAATCCATCTGTCTTGAGGTCATTTGGATGTTGGGTCTCAGAAAGGGAAAGGGCAATGTGTTGATTAATAACGGTATCCAGAAGGAAAATAAAAATAATAAAATAATAATAATAATAAAAACCCCACAAACAACACACAAAACCCCACCACCACAAACCAGAATGGAATTTCGTTACTTAAAGAAAAATGCTGAGACAAGAACTAATGGTGTTTGAACAGGTCAGAAGAAGTTCCAGGCTAGGAATTAGAAAATGCTTTAGCTGATGTCCAGAGGGAGTTATCAGTGTGCGTAGGAAGTTGAAGTGCTTGTGGTTAGAGGATGAAGTTTGACAAGTTTTTCTGAATGAGATTCTAAAACACTGTTACTCAAAAATTAAGGGAAGGATTGAAGGGTTGGCTCTAGATTTCTGTGCTAGCTTAGGTCTGCTGCATTCCATATGGATCTGCTGGGTGTGATGTGTGACTTAGTGCATCAACCCCCTTGGCCCAAAGTGCTTTCCTCTATGCCAGGGCAGCCCACTTAATAAATTATAAATATAACAGTAATGATTTCTGAGATTCCTATTTCATTTCACCGTTATTTATTGGCTTTGCCCATAGGAAACTGGCTTGCTGGAGCTGGGAGATAAGCTTATTAGAAACCACAGCACAATACTTATGATTTATGTGTTTTTCAGGCCACCACTGGGTAATCAGCTTATTCTGGATTCCATCCAGCCAACTTTGCTTGTACTTTAATCAGACCAGCTGTGATCCACCTGGACCATAGGTCTCTGAAAACTTGTCTCAGCCCACCGGGGCCAGATTCTTGGAGGTTTAAATTAACTTCCAACAATGGGGTGTTGCTGCTTTACACCCTACGAAGCAATCTGTCTGTAGTCTCCGAATAAAGCAGAGCTAGCACCATTAATAAAAGGTGGGCAAGCAATAATTTATTGTAATGAATGGTGCTGAGGCATGGTGTAATTGTCTGAATTCATGAAAAACAATATTTAGAACTTAACGCGGAAATGATGTATAAGGTATTGTTAATAAAATCACTACCGATTAATTTACCCCCCAAATCAGCAAAGCACTTAAACGTGGACTTTCTGCAATGGAATTCATGTACATGCTGAAGTGCTTTGCTGAATCCTGATTTCAAAGTTATACTTGCTTGGAGAGCTCAAAGCGACTAACCTGCTTAGGCTTCTGACCTAAGGATTCCTGCAAGGACATCTGCTCCTCATCTCACAATCGCTTCTGGAAATGAAAAGGAGATGTAGAAAGGAGTCATTTATAGCCAGGGCAACTTCAGTGTTTCACTTTTTTGCCACAGGCCTTGTTCTCCATGGACATCAACTTAGATATCGTCTCATTTTGTGCTGTCCAACCACTGTGTCCAGCTCAGACTCCATAATTGGTGATGATAAAGAGTCTATAGTAGCATCTATGGAGACAGCAGGGTCCCTTGAAGCTTATTGGTGAGGATTTTGATGTATGTCTGCATTTCTGGAGCATGAAGGCAAAAAAACAAGTCAAGTAGTGTTTCTGAAATAGTTGCAGAGAAGGCAGTTGGCTTCACAAGTCTGAAATGGGAGATCATCTTCTGCAGCTCAAAGACACGGACTAACGGAAGGTGTTCCTCGCTGAGATCAGCCCAACACCAGAAATCTGCATTATAGAGAAATCTTTCACTGAGAATCTGACTTGTCTTCTGGAAATGGTGAGTCCTGGGCAAGGGCCTGTGGTAAGTGGACTTGGGTCAAGCACCAAAACAATTACAGTTAGCAGAAGGTGTCATATCCTCATCTGTTAACCTGCCACTTTTCTTTCTGGTTCCAACTACACAGTGTGTGTAGTTGGGTTTATTTTTTTTCTTATGGGTCCAGTAAGATGACAAGGCCTGAGAGCGGTGAGGTACTGTTACCACCTGCCTGCAGAGGTAATTAGCACAGAAGGGGTAATTGCCTTCAAAGATGGAAGTGCCATCAGCATGCAACACAGTTTCTGTGCTGTAGTTTCCTGAAGTAGCAAAGTATTGAGCCAGTGATCAGGCTGAACCTTAGCACCTTATGTCCTGGCAAGCTTCAGGTGCACCCGTGTCTGCCCAGCCACCATCCACCATGGCAGCTCACTCATCCTCAGCCAGACCCCCATGCTCGTGGCACTGCAAGGAGGCAGCAGATTGCAGGGTTGTGTTGTGTCTGTAACAACAGATGACCCACCAACATTGCTGGCAGCAGAATCAAGCTGTTAAACCCTGACTGAGGGAAACATCTCAATTTGGGAAAGCACGTAAGCAGTGCCACCAATGGTGGGGAATTGTCTATTGTTTCATATCTACAAACCAAAGCAGGCTACATTTCTGGAAGATGAAGTAAAAGACAGGTATTAAACTTTATTTATGCAAGACAACTGAGAGAAATCATCAGGTTCATTACAAACTTGGTCTACCAGACTCTTGTGCCTGCAGACATTCGAGGTCACAGTATTTTAATTTCAACTGAAAGAAGTGTGTATTATTAATGCTCACATATCTCACTAAAAGTGAAACTTTCCTGGCTTGTATTAGAAACAGTGTGGCCAGCAGGAGCAGGGAGGTGATTGTCCTTCTGTACTCAGCATTGGTCAGGCCACACCTCGAGTACTGGGTTCAGTTTTGGGCACCTCAACACAAGAAGGACATCGAGGTGCTGCTGCAGGTCCAGAGAAGGGCAACGAAGCTGCTGAAGGGCCTGGAGAACAAGTCTGATGAGGAGTGGCTGAGGGAACTGGGGCTATGTAGTCTGAAGAAAAGGAGGCTCA
This sequence comes from Megaceryle maxima, assembly GCA_024605025.1. Classification (NCBI taxonomy): domain Eukaryota; kingdom Metazoa; phylum Chordata; class Aves; order Coraciiformes; family Cerylidae; genus Megaceryle; species Megaceryle maxima. Next base: position 33,945 of record JANHGN010010492.1, on the reverse strand, counting down.
GGGGAGACCTTCTTACTCTCTACAAATACCTGGAAGGACATTGTAGAGAGGTTGGCGCTGGTCTCTCCTCACAAGTGACTAGTGACAGAACAAGAGGGAGAGGCCTCAAGCTGCACCAGGGGAGGTTTAAACTGGACATTAGGAAAAATGTTGTCACTGAAAGGGTTGTCAGGCACTGGAACAGGCTGCCCAGGGAGGGGGTTGAGTCACCAGCCCTGGAGGTGTTTAAAAGCCACAGAGATGTGGTGTCTGGGGTATGGTTTAGTGGTGGACTTGGCAGAGTAGGGTTGAAGGTTGGACTTGATGATCTTAAAGGTCTTTCCCAACCTCAATGATTCTATGATTGTATGAGAAGGGTTTGGTGGTGACTACAGAGTGGCACCCTCAAACCATGGGGGCAGGTGAGATGCCCTCTTTTCACCACCTGTAGTTCAGTTCAGGAAGACACAAGAAGCTTCTCATTTTGCTGTGCAGAAGGCCAACAGCATCCCACTTCTTAAAACAGTCCTCTAGGTCCTGTAAGACCTGGCAGCAACTCCCAGACTCAAGAGCTGGAGTGAGCCCAGCAGCTGTCTGTCAGCAAGCTTTCTTCTCCCCCTCTTATCATGGCACAGGATCAGCTCTGCTCCTTCGGCACCCAGAGGATCCAGCCACAAGCAGCCTGGTCCTGAGCACCTCATTACCTACAACACAACAGGGCTTTTGGCTGGGTTCTGGTGTTTTGCCTTCTCTTTATCTCCATCACATTCGCATGGGTTGGCTGATCCACTCTGATTTCAACGAGCCTGGTTCTTCTGATGCCCCGCAGGCTTTCTCATTGGGCTCATCTTTATTCAGCCTCCCCAAGCTTCCTTGGACTGAGATGATCTGAAGATATGGATAAAGGATCAATTTTTATGCAGATGGCATGCAGATTTATGTGAAGTTTATTCCTAATTATTCTTTTGCTTCTTCTGTTTTATCAGTTTGTCTTGAGGACATGGAGGCGTAGATGTGTCTTTTTTTTTTTTTTTTTTTTTTTTCTATATTTAATACTCCTAAAACTCAAATCTTAATAATTCATTTCAGGCACTGGCTTAAATACGCTGCCTCTTCCCCAAAACCTGATGAATATGACAGCAATTGCCATGGCTGGTCAGGGCACTGTGAAGCTCAGCCCTTTTCAGCACAGCACTTGTGACAGTCACAAATCACATCGGTACCAATTCCATCATTGCAACTCCACCAGCTGCAGATCTGGAAATTCAGGTTTGTTCAGAGTTTGTTTGAGGTACTTTTACTGTTTTCAACAAGGGAATACCAATTAATAAAAACAGGGAATTGTATTTTTTCATTCCTTTTGTGAAGAAAAACAAATGCAACACAACCCAACAGATGTTAGCCAGTGCTTTAATAGTTTTAATATTTAATAGATTTAATAGTTTTAATATTTTTTAGGCAACCTGCATTAATTTATATTTCATCCCTTTCCTATAACAACTTGACATCGGGACAAAATGTGACGAACACAATTCCTTCAAACAGCAGCAAATTCCAAGGACACCCAGTTTTGATCTTGGTGCACAAATCCCAGGTAGGTATAATAAACTAAAACATCAAGTTATATGCCTCACTCAGAAAAGGTAGCTGAGCAATATCTCAAGACTTCTGACGCGTGTTATTCTTCAGGGTTTCTTTTCCTGGTAGTTCATGATGAAAAATGGATGAACATTTCTGTTCGTGTGCAGCTACACACTGCACCTAAAGAATTTACTCTGCAATTCCAGATGCTGAAATAACCACTAGCCTGAAATTTAGTGCCTGCTCAAACTTGGTCGCAACTTGGTACAGAACAGTCCTGAGTCAGTCCCTTTTTTTTGTTGGTTTTTTGGTTTTTTTTTTTTTTTTTTTTGTAATGGAAATCCACAGATGAGATGTCCCACAGGTCACTTTGATCAATCACTATCCAGTAATAGGAGGAGGAAATTTAATATTTTTTTTGTAAGTAAATATTTCTCTAAATTACTGCTCACTGGCCCTCCTTAAAATAGCAACATGTGGAACCTTTGAAACTATTCCTATATTAACAAGATGCCATGAGTATTAAAAGCAGCTCACGATCTGGTTTCAAGACAATGACTCACTTTGCCAGGGAAATGTATTATTAAAGTGACAGGGGGGTTGCTTTAGAAAGAACAATATAAAAATTATACAGCAGTCGTTCAAATGCTTCCTTTTCCTTTTTAAAACCCACAAGACTTATATGCTGGGGGCTCCAGAGCTGGATTCAGCACTCCAGGTGGGGTCACACAAGAGCTGAGCAGAGGGCAGAATCCCCTCCCTCCCTCGACCTGCTGCCCACACTTCTTCTGATGAAAGCCAGCTGTATTTCAGGCTATACCAAGAGAGGTGATTCTCGCCGTCTGCTCTTCTCTCATGAGAGCCCACCTGGAGTATTTCATCCAGCTCTGACCAAACACAAGAAGGAAGTGGACCTGCTGGAGCAGGTCCAGAGCAGGGCTACGAAAATAATCCAAGGGCTGGAAGCCCTCTGCTGTGGGGACAGGCTGGGAGAGTTGGGGTATTTCATCCAGGAGAACAGGAGGCTCCAGGGAGACCTTATTGTGGCCTTTCAGTATCTGAAGGGGGCCTATAAGAAAGATGGGAAGGGATTTTTTTTTTACAGGGGCTTGTAGTGATAGGATGAGGGGTGATGGCTTCAAACTGGAAAAGGGGAGATTTAGATTACAAATCAGGAAGAAGTTCTTTACTCTGAGGGTGGTGAGACACTGGAACAGGTTGCCCAGGGAAGCTGTGGATGCTCCATCATACATGTGTTCAAAACCAGGTTGGATGGGGCTTTGAGCAACCTGGTCTAGCGGGAGGTGTCCCTGCCCATGGCAAGGAGGGGGGTGGAACGAGATGATCATGAAGGTCCCCCCCAACCCAAACCATTCTATGATTTTGTGATTTCATGACTCTATGATTCTGTGATTCAATGATTCTGTGATTCTGTTTCTGTATTCATCTACTTTTCACTTTGCTGTCCAGTGACATAGTCCATAACACTTATAACCAAGAGGGAGTAAATAACAGGCTGAATATATGAAAAAGATATATATAAGCTGAATGCCAGAGCAAGCAGCCACTCATCTGCAACATTTAAGGCCCATGTTCAATTTCTCCAAGAGAGATGCTACACTGCTTCTGTCTGACTGAATTAGTCAAGTAGCAAATGAATGGGAGAAATAATATCATTAAATATTATTTCCTCATCGTGACTTGCATGTTATTATAAGCTAGGGAAGATTGGACAGATGGATGAAGATTCACAGAGCTTGCATTAGTCATTTGCTATTTTCCATCTCTGTATGTCCCCACATCATTGAGAATAAATATGCAAGGAGAAAACCTCAGGTAGAGTAAATCAGCATCTTTCCCAGGGCTTAATCGAGCTCTGCTGATTTACTAGCACAGGACATTCTGAGACACTGTTTCCTGTAAAAAGATATTTATAGGACAGCTGAGAAATCAAATGCCATCAGCGTGAAATGTAATTGAATTCGATAGCATTACTAGGAATGGAAACGGCACCAGGTTTATCCAGACACACCTTGCTGGTTTTCACCCCTGTTCATGTCTCGATAAAAGTCAGAAAGCAACCTGAAAGCAAATGATGAATGTTGCAGGATGGCTCAGACCTGCATCACCTTTTCCAGATGAGAAAATATGAATCATGTGATTTCTTTTTTTCTTCTCTTTTTTTTTTCCCCCACAGGGTCATTTATTCAGCTGGAGGTCAGCCAGGATCTGCTCTGAACAACTTACTCCACTGAAACGACACCGGGTGACATTTTGATCCTCCCGCTCATCTTGAGAAGTATTTTACTCATTCAAGAGTTTCATTAAAATCAGCATCATTAAGCACAAGGTCAGATGTTTTTCAGCAGGATGATGATAAGAATCTGAGTTATTGGATGCTGGAGCTACCCACGGAGAAAAAAAAAATGGGTGTAGCATTTTTCCAGCAGATAATACAGGTTTTCTTGAAATAGAAATGTTTAATGGGAGCCAAGTTCAGCGATTTTCTCAGGGGAAAAAGGATCAAAACAATTTAGATAATAAAATTTCATTTCTACTGACTCCTTTTATCTTATGTTTCTTGGCATTTATTAATGGTTGCAGTTAATTTTGGCATACTGTATTTAATATTCCTGTTCTTTTGTGTTGTACTGGGGTGAGCAATCCAGAAGTTATATAGTTTTCACTTTCTTAATGTTGAGTATTATCTTAATATTTTCCCCAATATCAATTGCTTTGGATTTGTTCATTTATTGGACTAGATTAGGACATTTCCACTTTTCCTTCTGATCTGTGAAAGGCAATTTTTTTAAGCAATAAATTTCTTGCAGGGCAGTTTTCTAGTTGATGTTATTCCAAACATGGATGGGTAAAAACCATTTTGTGGCATAAATTCTCTTTCTGGTTGTTTATCCACTGAGCTCACTTTGAGCACCTTTTCTATCATTCAGCCAGGACTGACTCAACTGATAGGAGTTTCCCTGGAGACAATGAAATGGGTAAGCAAATTCTGAATTTATAAGGATCAGTTCCCCCTGAAACCCAACCTTAAAATTTACATTTATCCAGTCAAAGAAAAGACTCATAATGTGTGATCTTAATCTGAAGCCCTAGACTGCCCAGAGAGGTTGTGGAGTCTCCTTCTCTGGAGAGATTCCAACCCTGCTGGGCCCCCTGCTCTGGGTGCCCCTGCTGGATGGAGCAGGGGGCTGGCACCAGAGCATCTCCAGAGGTCCCTTCCAACCTCTACCTTCTGTGATTACGTGACTGTGTCCAACGACACAGCTTGCAGTCGGAATAGCAAAACCTCTAAGTGTTTGCACTTGCCATGCTGACCAAGATCTAATTTACAGAATTTTTGGTGAATAAGGCCAGGTACCATATAAATTATGTTTTTTCGTGGTTTTCACATGATTCCTGTTGTCACTGTGGTATTCTTATGCATTTGAATCTTAACTTCATATTTCCTCTTTCTCCATGGTTTCACTAATCTTTATCTAATCTCCTATTCACACATGGGAAATGATCATAAGGCAGCATCATATCACTGTCATCATAACTTCATTTTGTTAAAGTACTTCTGCAGGAAGTTTATAATTTATTAAAAACCTTTATCTATTCTTTAATCATCTCCTCATTGTAATTGATCCTCTAGAGCTCACGGAAATTCTTCCAAGAGCCTGTTTGAATAAGATTGCTTCAGAACAATGAAAGGCAGAAAGGAGCCTATTAAAACTCCCTTTGGCCTTTTTCCCATTATATAAAGCTTCAGGGTGGGCTTGTCCATTAGGAGAATAATGTTGGGTCGTGCAGCTCAGAATTGCTGGGGACATCACTGTGTCACGGTCAGGCATGCAGTGGAGCAAGGTGAGTGGCACATATAACACCTCCAACAAACAAGGGGATAAAGAGGCATGAAGAGATGAGGTCTGGAAGCTCACACTGAGCAGGAACTGCAGCCATAAAGAGCTGTGGGAGCTGTAAAGGCTGAGATGGAGATCTTCGCTGCTCAGTGTCTCACCTGCTTGGGAACCCTGGGCTAAAGTCCATGGGGATCATGGGAGGAAGGCGTGCGTGGGATGTTGTGCCTTGCAACCAGCTGGAACCCTTGCAAATGTCCTACCAGGTTTGGAGAGTGGTGGATCATTATCAGTGGATGCATTAGGCATTCAAAGATGAATGACACTGAAAAGAAGCACCCAGACTTCAGATCTTTACCTGGATCTTCTCTGACAATTTGGAAAACTCATCTGAATAGCTCAATTAAATTACCTTCTTCCTAAGACCCTCACTACTTCTAGTTCAGGCAAGCTGTGTGGAAAATAGCATCTATTTATCATACTGTTACTATTCTCAAAATCAGGCTTTCAGATATTAAACCAAACCTTTCAAAAGTTATCACAAAGTTGAATTAGATTTCCTTTTAATTTTTTTTTTTTCTTCCTGAAACTAACACACCACAAGTTCTTATTTGACTCTCAGTTCAGAAACTTAATTAATTTCAGCTATCTAAGCATCCTACTCTGGAAACGCTTTTATTGAAACTTGATTTTTAAATCAAAGCTGATTTTCACTTTCTGTCTCTTGGTTTAAGCATCATCTACCTCCAGAGAAGCAGATTTCCAGAGCCATGTGGAACAATGGAGTCAGACTGGGCAACATTGTAATCCCTTCCCCAACTTGTGTGACAGTTCCTGAATTGCTCTGTGTTTTTATACTTTTCGTTCCTGTCTTGGGAGGGACCTGGGAATGCTTGAAAAATAGAGGTCTGCATTTAATTATCATTTGCATTCATTTGAATAAAAGGGAAAGAGAAAGGGAAAGGGAAGGGAAGGGAAGGGAAGGAAAGGAAAGGAAAGGAAAGGAAAGGAAAGGAAAGGAAAGGAAAGGAAAGGAAA
>JANHGN010010491.1:0-11081 GCA_024605025.1 Megaceryle maxima | reverse complement strand
AGCCAGCCAGCAAAAACAGGGAAGGGAGTGAATAATAATTAATAAATAAATAAATAAATAAATAAATAAAATCAAGCAATACTAGTTTGCCCACCTGCTGTGGTTTTTAAGATCTCACCTTCACCTTAAACTGGTTACATTGTCATGAGAGCAGGTCAAAACTACAAAGGAGATTCAGCTTTGAAAACAGGAAATATAACATTATACCTTTTTGATAGTTGACCACACATCAGCTATTCCACCTGGACAGATCTTGAATGCTAACATTGTTACTGAAATGTAATACTGTTCTCCTTCAGTATCACACCTGCTCAACAATTTATCCCTTTTGTCAACAAATTCTTCCTTTTTTTCCTGTTTTCTTTCTTTCTCCAGTAGCCATTCATCTCTTGCTCTAGTATTACTGCCTTACTTCTCTTCACAGCATCCTACCGCTGTTACCTTTTCAAGCATTCTTTTTTGCATTAGTCTTTGTATAAAAGTCATCTCTCAGACTGAGACAACATTAACATACACAGATAGCTCCTAAAGATCTAAACTAGAAGAAAAACAGAATCCCAGTGGGTTTTCGCTGGGTTTGTTCACCTCCTTCACAATACAACTCAGAAGCAAACCTTTTCTCTTACCAGCCTTAGATGCCAGCTCCCTGCATTACAACAACTTTTCTTTTTTCTTTCTTTTTTTTTTTAAAAGAGGAAAATAATTGAATCAAGGAGGCAAATAGAAGAAGTAATAGGAGCAATAATTCCCACTGCAATCCCTCTGCCAATAGCTACTGGAAATAACCTGGTTTATTTTACCAACCTTGTGCTGTCAGGTTCACTTAGCACATGCCTGGTCAGCTCTGACTGAGGGGCATGCTGACTGACGCACACCGCTGCGACTGAGGAGCAGCTGCTCACTGCTTCTGTTTACCTTCACCTGAAGGATATTTGAGAAATTGTATAATATCACAGCAGACTGGTCCTTGCCCCAGGTGTAGCCAGTTCTTCCCTTCTCATTGAGTTTGGCAGAGCACATGAATTTCATCATCATCTAGAAAAAAAAAAAACAATATAATGCATTAGAAAAAGGACATTAAAAAATGCCAAGCATTAAAAAGGAAAAAAATGACACCATTTAATTTTGAGGCAAAAATAAAGGATATTCTAATGAACTGCTATGACCAAGAGATTCTCCTCTAGAAAGAAAACCAAATCCTGGAGTGAAAAAGGTAACAGGGGTACTGCTGCTTTTGTAACTCTTAGTAACAGCCAAAGTAAGGCTAGAGGGAAAGAGCACAGATTTTCAAAACAAGCCAGCCAGCATATCTGGACCTTTTCATATCAAGCTAATAAACTATGAAGACTGTATTTTTTTTTTTTTTTTTGCATTCAGTTTATTTACAGCAAAAGGTACAGATAAACCCAAATCAAACATCATCTCACAAAAAAAAAAAAAAAAGGAGTGACCATAGCAGTTATGAGAAAATATGAACTAAAAAAGTATTGACAGAAAATTAAGAAAGCAGAGTGACCTGAACATAGAGAAGTACAGGAAAGAACTTCCTAGGATATTACGTTCCATGGTTTAACCTACCAGAAAGAACAGGTTTGTGACATGCGTATTGGGCATTAGGATATCAACAGCAGCAACAAGCTCCTCACGTCAAGGAAGCATATGAAGCATTCTAATATCACTGGGGTTTTCCCCATGTAGCAAATTTATTTGGTTTTATGGTGCTTTGACCCACCAGGTAAAAGTTACTATGTGGGATAAAGATGCCAAACGTACGTAAAATGTGAGTCAAAAGAATGTTAGAGTCCTATCCTTGAATTAAATTATTATATGCATCTATAAAGCCTAATTTAAAATAAGGCCTTCCAGTCTGATTTTTACCTCTATATTCTAGGTTTTCTCCTGCCACAACCCACATCCAGATCTGTCCAAGCAGGACAGTGCTCCTGTTATTTTAGTTCAATGCTTGAGAAACTCACTTTTTGTTCAGAGCTCTGCAGAAAGCAGCAACAAGTACTTTTCATTTTTTCCCCAAAGGAGGATGTTATGGAGGTAATCAGCTCTTTGGTCTGGAAGAAAGCTGCTCACCTGCTTGTACAGGTAGATATCCATTCTGTACCAACTAGCCCAGAGAAATCTGTCTTGCCAGCTGGTGACAAAGCATGGCTCAAAGAAGGAACAAAGAAAATCCCCCAAAAAACCAAACACTCCCTCCAAACCCCCGCCCCCGAAAAATACCTATGGTGTTCTTGAAGCACAGGGTAAGGGAGGTCTCTGCTGGCAAGATAAAGAAATACATGCACACCATTTCCAAAGCCATTCACCCGCTACCACGGTTACTTCCACATCTGAATTCCAAAACCAGGGCACATTTACCTTGTGTTCAGTTTGGCACCAGCCTCTCGCTCCTAAAGACGGCGCTGCCCAGCTCAGGCAGCAGTGGCTGCACAGAGCAGTTCTCCGCTGGGCCAAAGGGGGAATCCCGTCTCCACTTCACCATGTTTACCAAGGATAAAAATTCCTGAAATACTTGAATTATCATTCTGCTGAAGCAAGGCTGATGGACACGCTTCTACAGCTTCTTCTGTTGCATAAGAGCATGAGGATGGGACCCCATTGGTTTCCCACTTACTGACATTGGGCATTTTTTCTAACACATGACAGGCATTAGACAGCATCCTGCTTAGGCAGGGAAATGACAGATCTCTCCCACTTGTTGTAACTAGTGATACCACATTCAGCAATTAATCAGCCAATACTGGATATTTGTGTATCAAAAAGAAGAATGAACATAGTAAAACAACAGATCTCATCTCAGCTTTTTGGTACATTACATTAAACAACTATGGAAAACTTAAAACAACTACAACAAATATCAAAGGACACAAACCAGGAATAATTCATAACTATGATGGACTATCAGAAAGACACTTATGATACACCTGGGGACAAACTAAGCTCAAATGTTAACAACTGGATGAGAAGTACATTAACTTCCAGACCATAAAAATGACTAAGCAATGAAAGCAAGAGAGACTCAAAATGAATATCCAATGAAGGACAACATATTTTACAGGACAGACATTATGAAGAGTTCAATTTTCCTCTTACACATGACATACTTGAGACTAACAGCCATTTCCAGTGGCTCAGAAATTTAACTGACAGTTAGAATGAAGGAAAGCATACAGGTATTTTTTAAAAGAAATTTTATTATAAATCTGTAGGTTTAAGAAAATACCCCAAAACTGTCAAAGCTGTATGAAAAATGCTGTCATTCCATTCACAGTAACCAGCTTTCTCTTAATAAACACAGCATACAAAAATTGATAGAAATCACAGCAATTCTTTTTGGTGACCCAAGTCAGATATTTGTAATTCTAAATTCCCTGCTGACAACTAGGATGCTGCTGGCAGCCCAAGGGAATGATTAAATTGCACTATCTTTGGAAACTGGAAATGTAGATGCAAAGGCTATATACATATACACATACTGTATTTTCCACATTACAGGTAACTCAGGGCAAACAAAACATGGCCCAGCACAATACTTAAAAGTCTATAAAAACCTGGGGAGCAAGGGAATGTGTGTATATGATATTAAGGTATTCTCAATGCTCTGGTTTCCATTTTCTTTTACATCTCAAGCCTAAACAAAGACCATTCCACTCATTTATAGAAACAGTGAAGCTGCTATGCTGCTACAGCGTCTTTTCAGACATAGAAAAATATTACCTGCACTGCATGCAGGCATGTGATCTCAAAATGTAATACAGTTAGAACATAACAGAATTAAAAGTGAGGTTTTTAGAAGACTGTAGACTGAATTTACCACAAGTGACCTAACACCTTAAGCTCCCCTAGAAAACTGAGGCTAATGTGTCATTACTCACATCATTCACAGTTAATTCATAAACTACAGGGATGAGAAAAGAACTATCTGATATATGTTACATTCTTAAACTGAAGCATAGACTGCTTTAAAAAAGCAGAAAGTTTACAAGTATGCCATGGATTAAATCTAAACCTGCTCTACAACCCTGACTCTGGAGAACTGGCTGTGATGGTTGGAAGCTCCAGCATAAACCACTGGTAACCACATTCTGCAATCCTTTAAATTGCAGAAGAGGTAGACACCACAGCTCAGAGCGGCAGCACAGAAGAGGCTTCAGTGTAAGAAGTGTAAAGATTTTAAAGGAGCAGGATGAAACATTTCTTTTACAATACCTGCTCGAGGTACTGATACGATCTAAAAAGAGGGGAAAAAAAAAAAAAAAAAAAAGGCTTATTTAACTGTTTTTTATCAGGTTCTTGAAGGTCCTTAGGCAGAGGACATCTGAGATTTCCTATTGATCAATCCTCCTTTTGCCAACAGCAAAGTGGAAGAAAACAGCGTCATGTTAAAAATCTACTCGGTGCATTTCATTAACGTTGCTGTTTCAACTTAAGTTGAAAAGCACAGAATCAAAAGTTACTCAAAGAAAACTACACTCCAGGAGAACAATTACAAATTGACAGTCTGTCATCACCAGAGCAAACAGGATGGAAGATGCAGAACTGGATTTATAGTAATTTCCTTCCCCATGCAGACCAGATTATCCCTAGGTTAATCAGGGCTACTTGGAACATGTCTTAAAAGCTACCTGTTGATAACGAGGTTGCCTCATTCTCCTGGATTTACTGAAAATTTCATTTCTGAAAAACTGTAATGAAACAGTCAAAACTCTTCATTCCAAAGAAGGAAAATATTCCATGTACATTCTTAGGCATGAACCTTCAGGCTTGGGAAGCGTTTCTCTAGATTGTCAGCAAGTGTCTGATCAGCCTCACGCAGAACTTCAAGGAAGCTCTCCACCTGGAAGTAAATCGCAAACACACACACACAAAACAAAAACAAAACACAACCCAAACTTGAATGGAACACAAAACTCTTGTATGTGGTAGAATGGGTCTTTCTATTTCCAAACCTTCCCACCAAGAGCAGCCAGAAGAAGACACTATGAATAATGGAAAATGCTCCACAGTAGATACCTTCCTTTTAAACCCCACAATTTCAGTTGGTCTGAATTTTGAATGATTATTGCCTTCCTTAAAGTCCTATTTTAAGAAAAGCTCTCTATGAAAAAGGTTTAGAATAATTATACAGAATAATTATTCTACAAAAACACACAGGACAAATTTTCAGCTCGCATGAATTTGCAGGCATCCATTAATTCCAGCAGAGTTTGACCCTTGTATCAGCTGATGATATAAGCACAGCTCTGGCTGAAGTAATCCAGAAGAGACAGAGAGGGTAAGACTGTCTAGAATGACATATTACCTGTGTCTGAGCAATTCTGCCCTACTCCTGCATTTGATTCTGAAAGGTCTTGCCACCTGAGTAGTACTTTTTGTTAGCTATGTTGGAGACCTTGTCATATACTCACCGATGCTAAATACAGAGGTAAGAGGTTCTGAAATGCACAGGAACATGTCTGCTCATTTAAATGTCCCTGGTGTAGTCCTTCTAGTGTATTTTCCTGGAAAATAAAATGAGAAATACAACTAGCATGTCATGAACAGTTGGTGAAAGAACAAACTAAAAATTATTCACATGGTGTATACAGTATGTGCTTCAGTCTCAGAACTGGGTAGAATAACAAGAACCTTCAGTTCTCAGAGAATGACAGATGTAGCTAATATAAAAAGGTGTGATAGCTTACACATAAGTCTCTTAATCTGAATGCTCCCACAATAAAAAAGTCCAGCTGAAAAGATAAGTTTGTACATTGATACTGTTTCCTTTTTTAAACTTTGCTTTCATTCAAAAGAAATGGTGACATACACCAGAGAACTTAGGACACAGGATCTTGGCCCTGAAGACACACACCTCAGAAAACATGGGTCCTGCCATGGCACACAGATGTTGCTACTCACTTTCTGACTGACTCTCAAGGAATTTCCAGTATGCAACTTCACTTGCACAGGAAAATGCCCATATTAATATTAACATCTTTTTTCTTACGTACCCTGCAGAAATCACTCTCAGAATTTTGTTGCTTCTTACCCTGGTCAGTTCTTGAAGCATATTGGAAAGGAATTCACAGCAAATATCCTTCAAAATTTTTAAATGGAAATCTTCCTCATTCACATCTGCCCTTCCAGTCTCTTCTTGTTCAGACTCCTTTGAGTTATCAACAGATCTCTTCCCACAGTCCTCCATGTATTGCAAGATACGAATCAAGCTGCCAATCAGAGGCATATCTAATATAAAGTAACAAGGAAATGGAAGTTTCACACTAAAAATTTTTCCAATCCTTTCAAGGCATTAGAATTTTTAAACACACAGCAAGATTTTACACAAAAGCTATAGGAATGTATATCCTGACAGTGTTGTGTCTTGTCACTCAAAGACACAAAGAAGGAAGTGTAGAGGAAAACCCAAAGCATTTTTTCTTCAGCTAACCTGTACCTATAAAATGTATATTCCTGTGGTAAGGAGTGTAAGAAGGAAAATGTCTCTAGTAGTAACTCAGAGGCAAGTATGTTAACATTGTATCCCGATAATCCTATCTCATAAACCAAAACAGCATGTCTTTCTGACACATATGACCCTAACTCGCATTCCAAGAGAGGGTTTAAATTCTAAAGATTTGTCAATGGATTGAAAAGTAACAAGTGATAGAGGGATCTAAATAAGTGCAGAATATTCCTCAAAAAAAAAAAAGAAATTACTATCAAGACCTCATATTTTAGCAAAGATGATTTCTGCAATTTTCACTAATTTACCCAGTGGAAAACTGGTAGAATCTGTAGATTCTATTGCTGCAACTCTTCAGAAATATCCAGTAACTGAACTTTGAGCTGTGATTTTCAGTCACCTGTAAAGTCTTATTGTGTTCAGACATGTAACTGAATTCTGTGTTCTGAACTGATCTCTAGTAAACAGCAGTAAATTAACCATGTTTCACCCTACATACATAAAGTCAGTTGTGAAAATAGCTTGAAAAAAAACAAACCACCAAACGAAAACAAGTACAACTTGCTTTTCCTCATCTTGGTGTATTCTTGTTCTGTCTGTGACGCAAACATTGCGGACAGCACAGACAAAATAGAGGCCAACACAGTCTTCTGCTCCTGCACAATGATCGGTGGATCGTCTGGCTGGCAAAGTTCATGGCAAACGAGGTCATAAAGCAAACTCCAAGTCTCTTTTCCTCCATCAGGAGCCTGCACTTGAAAAAGAAAAGAGAACCCACCAACCCAACAAATTTAATCTAGGTACATGAATTATTTTTCTCCCCATCTGATGATCTAGAAGTTACTGCCATGCCTGGTCCCATCAGATGTAGCAATTCAAGCATCTTACCAATAGCCTGAATACCCTCATCCACCGTGGTCAGGAGCTGCAAAATATGCATATAGACATCAAGTCCTTCCGGATTATCTGATCTACACAGAACGAACAAAAACCAAAGACAGATTAAAGACCTGATTACTGAGTTTATATTCTGTGTGGTTTGGACACACAGAAGACTGTCAGCAATCACTGCCACTCTCTTTGCTAACAAACTAGTTAACTCATTTAAAATCCTAAGTACGTAAAAATGTTTTCCAGTAGTCTGTCAAACTAAGCAGCTCCCACTGAAACCAAGATGTTCAGACACAGGCCTTAACAAGATTATAAGAAGTCTCCCCAGCCATGAAACCAAAATGAAATCTCACATACCGGACTTGTTTGGCTGCTTCAAGTATACAAGGGACAATCTTAAAATCTGGAAGGTCTTCAGGGGAATCATCTACAGATGGTCCCACAGATCGACAAGTGCCATTTTTAATCCAGTTTAACATTAGTTCTTCATCTAGGTCAAAGAGTTTGTCCACCACTTCACCAACTTTTACCAGCAATTCAACTGCACAAGAGAGAATGTATGAATTTCAACAAGACTAAAAATCAAGAACAAAAATTAGCTCACAAAATGCAAATATATAAAAGCATCAGTGTTGAAATGTATTAGTTTCAGTGTCAATCTACTAAGGGCTGATATTTCAGTCCTTTTTGTGACACAAATCAGGTGAAAAGCTTGATAAATAGGGATTCTATGAAAGCCAACCAATGCCTTCCACTTTATCAGAAGCAAAGAGACTTTACGTTCCTGAAAAGTCGTAACTTCTGTTTCCCAAGTAAAATTTCCCAAGATTTGCCCCCAAATATGCAGTTTTCTTCTAACCTTACACATGCCAATCTGCATTTTACTTAAGTAGATCTGTAATTTTAATTGGATGGAGAAGGAATTCTGAGTATTGCTATTAAAAAAAATTGAAAACTGAACTGAGAAAACTAATTAGGATTCCTAGACAAATGATAACTGCTGCTACAGTTGAGTTGGATGTGAAGTATAAATGTTACCCAAAGTATTTCCATTATTAGGTGCTTTGCGTGTTTTTTGCTAAATTAGTTTTGGCAACTTACCATTTGTAGAGCTGGACATGATAAAGCAAACACAGTCGTAAACAGAAGGGTTTTCTCGGATTCTCTCAACCCAGACACTGGCCACCTCAGGCTGGGAGAGGCAAGTTAACAACAACCTAGATGAGAAATTGCCCATTTAACGAATTAGAAGCCAATTCATTCAGTTCAACTGTACAAGTATAAATCCAAAATCATGAGAACGATGTGATAGAGTCAGGAATCTAGTTCACAGCAAATTGATTCCAGACAATGCAGGCATGACAAAAGGATAGGATGACAGGATAATAAAATAGGGAGCCCACTTGTCAATTTTCTCCCCAGGCCTCAGAACATAGCAAAACTACACTTATGATGCATTAACTTCTGAGGTGTCCTACCTGCTTGTTTCCAGCAGGGTTGGAGAGTCTGAATCACACAAACGTTGCAGTAACACTTGGCTTTAAGGAGAAAGTGTAGATAAAAGTTTATTAAAATCTACCTTACTATAAAAAAAAAGTTAAAAAAAATACTAATTTTATAGCTGCAGCCATGTTCTAAAATTAAATACAGCTTTTCCTGACTGGGGACTTCCAATGCTTCAAGACTGCCAAACTTAGAAATTAAAGACTCAAGAACTTGAATGGTGATTAGAAACATTAAAAATAGTAGTCTGTATCCATTTTTAACTTCACTGACCACTTCTCACACAAATACAGTCAGTCAAAAGGTGTGAATGAAGATGAGGCACAGCAGGCAAACTCAGTTCCTTCTGTAATAGATATTTAATGATTGCAAGTCCAGAGAAGCAGTACTCATGCACATATACACTTACCCAAGATTCTCATCTTTACTAATGGACATACATATGTCTTGGAAACAGGCCATATTTCCTAATATTCCCACACAGATTTCCTGAAAAGTCAAAACATAGTAGAATGAGGCAACTGCAGCACAGTTCACAACTGTATCTCCACAGCTATAAGAAAAAAGTAAGAAAGGTTCAAAGACATTTTCCAGTCTGATTTTCAAGTTCTTGTGATGCATCAATTTCAAAAGAGAGATCAGATTTTTCTACAGGATTTTCTTTAGTTTAGCCTAAAATATATCCATGACAATATTCAGATATTTAGGTGTTAAAACTGTTCCTCTAACATATTCAAACACACAATACAAGGAGGAGGGAGATACGTACTAACACACGTACAAAGCTATCTACCGTTCCTATTAATATGAGATAGGTTTTTGATGGTCCATACTTACAGTAAGGCGAGGGCACTTTGACTTGGCAAAAATTCCCATGAATATATCAGGGGCATTGAACTCCTGAAGAAACAAAGCAACATCCTGGGAAGAAAGCAAATAGAGAAATAAACGGATTTCTACAATTTCCAGATGCAAAATCAAACCTTCTCTCACAGCTCAAGGTCTGGATCTGAGACATCAAACTCACTACAAGAGATGAGTTATTTCCCAACAGCTAATTCCAATAATTCTTGCTTTTCAATGTCAGTCAACCAGTGAGTCCCTGGGATGATTCAGGATGTCAGTGATTTCCTTTACCATGAGCCAAAAAGTCATGTTTAGTTTCTTTTGCTCTCTGTCTCAAAAGAGGGTCAGAGACGCCAAGTCAGAATTCAGCAAATACCATGTTTTCAGATAGTGACATCACCCTTAGCACTTGATCAGACCATACCAAAGAAGAGATCTCCTCCTCATTTTACCACAATAAAAGACAAGATTAGGTCTGTTATTTGAGAGTAAAGGACACATCGTCTGTGTTTATTTAAAATGTATAAGCAAAGACCCAGGGAAGACAGTATTTTTTTATAATCTTTTACTTAAGAATTTGTTCCAGCATTAGAGAATGTTGAGAAGAATACCAAAAAGTTAGTTTACACTGACATTGCGAGTCTGTAGCTGAACTTCAAAAGGTTGATTATCCATCAGAGAAAACTACACTTGTAACAGAATGTATTACAATGGCTAAAGGAAAGTATGCCTCATAAATATGCCTCAAAGAGACATCAATATTATCTCCATCATCAAACTACTGAAGATACAGGCTATGCACCCAAGTTAATTTCAGCTACAGCAAAGGTGCTGCCTTCTAATAACTGAGCTGCAGTTTAACTCCTGCACCTAATAGAGAAAACCAACAGGTGTGAACACAGCCCCATTTACACCAGCTGACCTCAAGCAACTGCACTGCAGGATCCATCACACACCTGGAGGGCAGGGAGGACAGACCACCTGCTTTCTTTTATACTCCCACACAGGTCTGCTTTACCTCAGAGAGCAGCACGGGCCCAGCAGCAAGGACACAACGCAAGGCCTCCTTCTGCAAACTGAAGGTGGGCTTAGGAGCACACACGACACGCTTGCTGGTCTTGAAAAGCAGCCTCCGTGATGAGCCTGCGTGATGCCAGGTCACCCACCACACCTGCCCTGCCTAGTGCCTCCCAGCACACCGTCAGCCGAACCAGAGGATAATCAATATCATCAAAAACAGAAACCTGACCGACCCCGTACGGTCCTCTGCCTCCCCCCTCCACACGGACTCAACTGATACAGGGAGGAGAGCAGTCAAATGACTTCACGTGTTGAAACCTCAGAAACTGAGACCTGAGAAGAGCCATGCTGAGCCATGGTACTA
>JANHGN010010490.1:184285-216721 GCA_024605025.1 Megaceryle maxima | reverse complement strand
CTCACGCTCTGCAGACAGCCCTGCAAGGCCATGGGGCCTTCTGGGCTGCTCTTCCCCTGCTCAACCGAGCACCCCAGGTAGAATAAAGGGACGAGAAAGTTTGGGGGCCTGCCCATTTGTCCCACTGGAGTGGTGTGTCACAGAGGTGAGGGTCTGGGAGGTCAGTCAGGGCCCTGTGAGAAAGGTAGGTCCTTCCCCCAGATAAACTGTGAGGTCCCTTGGTGCTGTGAGGGGCCCCTTTCTGCCCCAGCGCATCTGTACAGCCAGATGGCTTAACGCCGCTCTGTGCTGGCACTGTAGATCAACTTCACCATCACTGAAAAAAACAGTTTGCTGGGAGCCCCTGGGCCATCATCAGAGGCCATGAACTTCCTACCAGATAAGCAGGGATGACAACCTAGGTGAGGCGGCAGCTGTACCTGACTGCTGATTCTAAGCACACGTGACTGCAAGAGAATTAATCCCAGACAGTGAATGCACATCGCATGGAGCTGATTATTCACTGCATGTAGCAGAACAGGTGGTCTGCTGTCAAGCAGAAGGACAAGTGCTTTACCCCCTCGGAGGCTGGAATCCAAAAAATGACATTTCTTTTTCTTTGGCTGCTTTGACAGAGTGAGAGGGTTTCTGAGCTCCCTTGCAGGGCTCAAAATCGGGAAACACAGGGATCCTTTGCACTCCTGGCGCTTCATCCAGTGCAGAATACGACCCGGGCTCAGTGTTGTCCCAGGGTAGCTGTGGCAGTGCTGCCATCCATGAAGGAGGCAGCAGGGGGGGAAGTGGGCTCTGTTGCCTCTCCTGCTTTCTCTACAGCAAGCGCTGCACAGCATCTAGATAAATACATTTTTATAAGGTGCAAGAGGTAACGTGGGTGAAATGTTGTGGTTGAAGGCTGGTAGGCTTGCGCAAGAGAAAGAAAGAAGAAAAGAGAAAGCCTGCCAGAGTTTAAAATTGCAATGTCTTTTAATGTATTTCTTGTCCCACTATTTATCTTTCATGTGATGAAAGCAGCCAGGAGAAACTGTTAAAGGTGCAGTTAGTGGCAATTGTCAAATTGTAAATCAAATGGGAAAAGCAGAGTGGGTCAATAAAAATAAATAAGAGGGATGGTCCCCTGGGTGGGACGGAAAAGCCAATGCTTTTGTTAGTCTGAAAATAACCTATTTCTCCCCCAGTAATCAAGGGTATTTCATTATATGGAAAAACACAGGTGAAGTAGTAGTGAAGTGTCTTAACCTGAAATTGCTCATCATCCACCACAGTAACTGCCTGAAACCAAAATGCTAGAAAACGAAACAGCAAAGAGGCTCTCCTGGATGCAGTTCTGGGTGCTGCTACCCACTATCTTCTGACTGAAACATGCCACACATAGGAGCATCTTTTCCCCAGGACCATCTTTCCCCCAGGAACCTCTTAGGAGTCCGATATGACTTCCCCCAGATGTTCAAATGTCTTATTAGTACTTACCTTCTTCCTGGTCAGGTAATCTGGCAACGCCACTGGAGTTACTCTTGTCCGAATAGAGCTCCTTTAAACCCAGTGCAAAACTTCACACACACCTCAGGCTTTACCTCTATGCACCCTGCACCTCTCCCAAGAAGACCACCAAGAAGGTGGTTAATAGCTCCCTGCCCACCAGGGTGCACTCCCCAAGTCGTTCTTACTCCTCAGTGCAGACATATTTGACCTCTGGCCTTTAAAGATCAAAGGCTATGGTCTGCCACCATTGTACCGTCTAACTTCCACTTCATTTGATCTGTTTATATGGCCACTATTTTCCACATCATTGACAAGGAACTGGATGGGTGATTTGTCACAAGGTTGACAGTTATAGACCATAATGTGTAAAAATAGCCCCTGTATTTTAAGGTAATCAATAGAAAAATGAGGCTCAAAGTCTGAAAGGTTATGAATAACTGTATTTATTCCTGCCTTTTGCAGACAGAGGGGGCAGCGGGCTCCACTGCAAACTTCCACACAAAGCACTTATTTCATGGGCCACCCATGAGCCAAAACCTTAGCTGATAGAGAGGACCAGCAGCTCTGTTGGTGGCACAAGGGCTGTCTTTTCATGCCAGACTTTATTTTGCCATCACAGAGAGCTGTGCTTTGCACTTGTGCTCCTTCCGTAGCATAAGGTCTGTAATGTGTGCAGGTGAATGAGACACCCCACAGCTGCGGGGCAAACAGCCACCGAGCCCAGCGGGCAGTATCCACCGCCGGGTGCTTGCAGAGAGGAATGGAGATGTGTATCATCCTGCTTCCCAGCAATGGATGCATTTTCTTCCTAAGCTAAAAGACTCAGCCAGACACTTGTCTTTAACAGCCGTGAAAGGAATTAACCACTCTAAAATTATCTATTTCCTTGATCTATTTCCTTTTGAATTACTTACACCTTGGGCTCCACTGTATCTTTTGGCAATAGATTTCAGTTTAATGACATACAGTACAAAAAGTGCTCTCTTAGGTTCACTTTAATGCTTGATGATATCGCTGCATGCCTACTAGTTCCTAGATTATGAGAAACAAACCAGTACTATTCTTACTCCTCTTTGCTGCACTATTTGTGATTTACTGACCTTTATCTTCAGCTCCTCTTTATCACTTTTCCAAGCCCCAAATTTCTCTGTTCAGTTTCTTTCATATTGTAAAAGCCCTTCTGCACCTCTATAAATCTCTGCTTCTTGTCTTTCTCTCTCTTGTCTAGTTTCTCAAGATCAAGTCATCAGAACACCATGGAATCTTCAAAATACAGTTGCACAGAGATTTCTGTAGTGGTATAATGAAGTTTTCATTTTATTCTTAACCTCTTCCCTTAGATCTCCTAATGTTCATTTTGCCTTTCTCATCAACATTCAGTATGAGCCAGTGTTTTCAGAAAACTGTCCACAGTGTCACAGAATCACACAGTGTCTTTGGTTGGAAGGGACCTTCAAGATCATCTAGTCCAACCTTCAACCCAACACTGCAAGCTCACCACTAAACCACGTCCCTAAGCATCAGGTCCACACACCATTTAAATGCCTTCAGGGATGGTGACTCCACCACTGCCCTGGGCAGACTGTTCCAATGGTTGATAACCCTTTCAGTGAAGAAACATTTCCTAATATTCAGCCTAAACCTCCCCTGGTGCAGCTTGCATCCATTCCCTCTGGTCCTGTCACACGTCACCAGGGAGAAGAGGTTGTCCCCCTCCTCAGCTCAGCCTCCTTTCAGGTAGCTGTGGAGAGCAATAAGGTCTCCCATCTTCTCCAGACTAAACAACCCCAGCTCCTTCAGCCACTCCTCGTATCTCCTGGCTCTTGTATCTTGTGTCTCCAGTATTCTTTCATGACTGAGAGCAGCACATTAAAAGCATCATTGCATACGTGTAGGTAGGTTTATTTTTTCCCCCATGGCTCTCTTTGCACTGACACTGAATTTCATCTACCATTTTAATGCTATATAATTCAGTGCCCTGAGATACTCCTGTAGCCCCTCACGGTTGGCTCTGGAGTGGGGTCTCCTGAATGCTTTTGTCGCCTTCATTTTGTGGCGCGAGTGCCTGTCCTTTCTGAGGTGGGGGTAGCAGAGGTGCCAGTGCAGACCCTGCCGTTGCTGTGAATTTAGCCTCTGTGCTTCTCCAGCTCTGTGTAGAGGAGACTGGGTTTCTGCAGGGGGTCAGCTCAGTCCCTGGAGACAACAAAAGGGAAAGGCTGACTCCTGGTAAGTGGGCTGCAAGAGTTGTTAGATTGCATACTCACAAGTCAATGGGAGCTTGTTGTCTGCTTCAGCAGGGCCAGATAAAAATACTACGCGTGGTTAGGTGGTGTTTTTTCCTGAGCACTGGTTGATCCTTGCTGTGACTCCCAAACATTCTGTTTTTCAGGAGAGAAAGCAGGAAATCAGAGTAATGTTGAGATTTCAAAGATCACGACTGTCTCTCATCTGGTCATATGTGTCTGAGTGGAGGGAATGAGGAGCAGACAAGGGAATTCTTGGCAACCTGCTGATGGGGGATGTCACATGTTTCTGTCTGACTTTATGATCTCTTTTACTCAATCTTGCAACTCCAACATTTCACAGCAAACTGGGAGTCTGTTGGGAAGGTTGTGAGCTAACTAGGTGACAGTGATAGCGAGACACAATTGCAGAAGCTGTAATAAGCAGTATTGATTTTGAATAAAGATGT
The DNA here is from genome assembly GCA_024605025.1 of Megaceryle maxima. Classification (NCBI taxonomy): domain Eukaryota; kingdom Metazoa; phylum Chordata; class Aves; order Coraciiformes; family Cerylidae; genus Megaceryle; species Megaceryle maxima. Next base: position 212,550 of record JANHGN010010490.1, on the reverse strand, counting down.
GAGTAATATTGACGTAGAGAAGCTGTCTCTTAACAAGTGAAAGGACTGGCTCCAAAGGATGGAGAAGTGGAAATCCCTTTCTGGAATGGGGTAAGGAAGGTTTCAGTCACAGATATGAAAGCAAAGTGTTTACAGCAGTCCTGTTGGCAGATAAAGGAATAAGAGCCACAAGGCTTTGTAACTGAATGAAGAATAAAGTGTTTTAGACAAATTGGTAGAAGGGGCACAATGAACAGATGAGTGTAAGTAAGTGGTGAGTGAACCATGGTCCAATGCATGAAAAGAGGTTGACATCTGAATGATGCAGAAATGTTAAAGGGAAGGAGAAAAAAGTTTTTCTTGAAGTGTAGATACGAGAAACAGGGAAAGACAAGCAGTGAAAACTAAGGACTGTGATTTTCCATCTATGATTGCAAGGAGTCCCCTGTAGGTCTGTGGCTTATGGACAGATCCCCAGGCATGAGTCATATCTGCACAGAGCAGCCTGGATGCCCCGTCCCAAAATTTCTACAGCAGATTCCCTTCCTTCCCATTTACAGTGCAGCAATCTTTTCTCTTTTGTTCACAATGGCCTATACCATCATGGGTTCCCACAATCGGTTGCACAAATGACATCATTCCTGGAAAAGGGATATGGAGACAATGTTTTAGATCTCTTCAGAATTAATGGGTAGAAAACATGGAGATCAACCTGCCATCAGACAGCTCTCAGCAACCCACCCAAAACCAGAGCAGGGGAAACTTGGCTAACGCATGGAGACCACCAAGGTCTTACCTACAGGTAGAACTCTGTCTTTGGCCACAGCAAAAAAGCTCACATGGAGGTCAGTAATCTTCATGAGTAATCAGACAAACAAAAAAAAAAACCCAGACCCCAAACATCCTCTCCCCCACTGTCTCAGATCCATGCCAGCACTCCTCTGAGGTCCCTTCTGGATCAATGGAGACATGCCATGGACTCAGTGGACTTTGAATTGGGCTTACAAGTCATGGCAGATTAGCCACAAACCTGACCAGGTAGCACTGAAATTAGTCAAATAATGCACAGTGGAAAATGGTCATGTTACAGTTTATGCTTTAAACACAGTCAGAAGTGCCTTAAGATTTCCCATTTGTTGATGAACAGCTTCCAGATCTTTGGGCTACAGATCCGGTTCTCATTTCTGAGACTTTCTTGGGGTACCTTTCTGTCCTGGCAGACAGATAGGTTTCTGTCCTAGGTGGTGCTGTAAAATAACTTTGGACCACTCACTGAAGCCTGAGGCGTCACCAGTGTCCCATGTCATCACCAGTGTACCAGTCACCCTGATATCCCATGGATCTGTGTACTGTAATATATGCAGTAATGTCACAGATACCTTGCACAGATGTAAAGATCTTGAGCTCCTTTGCAAAAAATCACACAGAAATGAAAAGTAGGGCAGCTGGGAAGCAAATCCCCCCCAACACCCCCACCCCCATTTCCTACAACTCCCTAGTTGTTCTTTCTGTATGGCATCAAGAAAGCTGCTCTATGCAACAGGGGTCTGCTGAAATGAGGGCATTCCTTCCGCACATGCATATTCAAAGATTAAAGAGAAAGCTTTGAAATATTTTCAGAAAAGGGGTCAATTATGTAGATTCTACATGGCTTGTTACTAAGGCCAAAACTCACATCATTTTCACAAGGGCTGGAGGATACCAAGGCAAGGATGTAAAGGCCTGAGTCCAGATTTGCCAGGAAGAAGGGAGGGACAATCAAAACATTGTTAATTATATCCTCTCAAGAAAGGACTCATGGTGCTAGGAATTCATCCCAAGAGGCTAACTTCAGGGCTACAAGTTGTAATATATATTATTGCTGGTCTAAGCAGGAGCAGGGAGGAACTCTTCACTGTAGCAACTTCAGTAGCTTTTTGCAGGGGACTCTGTAACTTAAATGGCCTAGTCTGGGGAATATGATCTCCTTCCCCCAACCTATCTGAAGTCTTCAGCACCAATACAATAATGAGTTGAAAGAAAAGTGATTGACAGTTACTTCCTCAGACTTTGCAAACTCTCCAGTGAAGTTTCTTACAAAGGCTGTTGAGGAAACCAGAAGCATTTGGTGAAAGGTAAAGTATTGTGGCATTGATTAAAAATCTGGCCAGGACAAAAAAGCAGAGCAAGAATGACTAGTTAGTCATTACACTGCCAAATGCCTCACAAAAGGCTACCAGAGGGAACGTATTAGCCATCTTTTCATGAATAAATAAAAGGCTTCTTTTAGAGGAATTAAGACTATTCTATTTCTTTGCTATCCAACTAAAGCTCCAGAAGTATTACTTTTCTCAATTAGTATTGTACATGTTCATAGATTATTAGAAGGTTACCAAAACCAGGTCTCTTGAAGTAAAGCAAAAGGCAGGTTTTATAACTCCCTGTCCGGGGTTTGATGTATTTCTTAAGTCTGGGAAAGGAGGCTGGGTCTTGGTGTTGGAAATTTGCTTTGTGCTTCCACAGTGCAAAAAAAGAGAATGGAGGATGGGTGGGAATGATCAACACAATCAAAAAACCTGGACGGCAAATTCACTGCAGGTGAAGTGTTGTATTTGGATAATAGTGAACATTCAGAATCGAAATGGAGCAGCGTGCTGTCCCCCCGCTGACCAAAAAATGATTGCATAAAATCATCTTTCAACGGAAAAGCAAATTTCAACTAAAGATTTAAAGATCGTGGAGAAGTACCACTTCCCAGGAGAAAATACCCAGTTTTCTCAAAAAGCTAAAAAATTTGGGCTGAGAGTTTTTTGGGGAAAAGGGTGGCATCTTATTGTGTACACAGCTTACATCAGATGGAAAAACATTTTCTGATCCGCTTTGTAGATCCTATTATTCCTGAATTTTAGCATGAATTAGCTAGGAGTACAGAAATGATGGGGTAGTGCTATACCACTTTTCTTTTAGAGATGTCAAAACATTTCACAAAAGCATTGATATCTCTTTAGCATAGGAAGACTGAGGAGAAGGAGAGCTGAAGGAGTTACCTAAAGCCTGCATGAGATTCTGGAAGGGAACCTGCACATCCTACCTCCTCATGCAAGTGCCCCTTCCAGTAAATTGAGCAGTAGTTTATTATCAAATGAAAATCTCTGAGTTGTTCTTTCAGAGTTGGCAAGAAGAGGCAATGAATAGTCACAATTAGGAAGCTAACTCTGACTTTTCCAAAGGAGGAAAAATAGAGGACTGCCCATTTATTTATCTTCAAATTGAATCGAAGGCTGTACAACTCTGCGTGAGCATTGTTATTTTCCTTTATCAGCAAGGCATTGTTTTGTTGCATGAAATCTGTATGTTCAATAGATTTGATTTTCCAAGCAGCTGGGTTATCTTGTGCTGTGAAGGCTCTCTCTTAATCTCAATTGCTGTGCTTTTCTCAGCGCCGTTCCCAGCTGCTCAGAAACGAGCACGGTGCTTTCATCTGTCTTTTGGTGCTCTTATTAGGGGTGACAGTTTCAACAATGCCCGTATGTAGAAAAATACGCAGGTTTTAATTTGGTTTTTAAAAATGTGGTTGTCAAAAAAAACCTAGGCAGAAAGATGTTGCTTTTAAATAATAAAAGTCCTGCCATAATCATACGCTAATGATGGATTTCCATGGGAAGATGGTGGGGTTTTTTGTTTTTTTTCTTGGTTTGCTCTAACACATAATTGCAGCCAAACCTTATTTATCCACGGGAGACAAGGGAACAGAAGAGAGCTGAAATATGCAGTGTTGGGCCATAGATGTTTTTCAAGTGATGGTGACATACAGGCAGGATTAATGTATGTATCAGATCATTTGGTTTCTGGTAAGCATCTTTTGAGAGACTAGACTATTGATTATCTGATTTATTTCTTTTTTCCTGTCCTGATAAGTCTTTCTCATGTAAAGAGACCCTTCCCTGGCATGAGAGAGCCATGATTTTAGAAAGCACCCATTGGCATGACAAGTACCAATAGACAGGAGAGAAAGGAGGTGCAAAATAGCTTGGAAGGATGGGATGCATCAGCGGAACACTCTGCTCTGAAACTAAACAATATTCAGTGTCACAAGGAAGTGCTTCAAAAACCAAGCTGGAAATGCCTGCACTTAATGCACTTAAACCAGGATGAGTGAGAAGTCATCACGCTTCCAGCTCAGCCAGCCCTTCTGTAGCAGGCCAGAAAGTCCTTGGCCGCTGCTGTAAATCCAGCAGGTCACAGGTAGAGCTCTGATAAACCAAGCATTGCTCTGTCAGGAAAACGAGAGGATGGTTTCTTCTGTGGAGCATAATCACTCTCCCTTCTTGGTAACAAAATGGCTTTGACAAGCAAATTGTGATATTTATGCAGAAGGAATGCACTTTGGCTCTGGAAATGTCATCATCAGATCTTAGCTAATGTCATTTAGATAAAAGGGGGCTATTCACATCAGCTGGAAATGTTGCAGACAAAGACAGACGTCTAAGTATGAAGCCAGCTTGTAGACTGTTCACTTTGGAGCTTTTTCCTATTTTCCTGTTGCAGTTGTGTTTATGGGATGTGCACTGAGTCCAGAATCACTGTGGACTCTTTCGACATCTAATCAACTGAGTATTTGACCCCTGTATTTTAGAAGATACAGTGATACTGAAATTTTAGATACCTGAGGGTAGAACAAGGACTATAAACCATTTTCTTTTCTATATGAAAGCAGCTGATCTGCACAATAGCCTGTTCTACATTATTAAAGGCTTATTGGTAAAGGTTTTATCTACAGTCCAACCCTCCTGGGTTGGGCAGCCCAGGGCAAAAGACGCCTTTGTCTGATGTAGTTTACTGAAGTTTTCTGACAAAACAGATTACCACCAAAAGTGTTATTTTACTAGTGCAAGTGTGCCTAAGGGTTCTGCCTGTATAAGAAAAAGTGACTTAAAAAACCCCAAACAAAGCAACAAGATACAGTAAGCTACCTCTCACTGATCATCTGAAAAATGATGTTTCAAGCAGAACCAGGAGTCCCATGTTAAACTTTTTCTAAAAGCAGATGAAAGTGCTCCCCTTCTCATGTCTGTTTGCTCCTTCTGCTGTAATTTACATCTCTTCACAGGGCAGATAATGTAAACCTCATTTATTCACTTTTGGGTTTCTCCTTACATGTTTTTTTCTGAGATTATTTTCCTGATCTAGTATCTCCCAGTTAAATAGGCACACCAGCTCTGGGGACTGGGGACTGGATTTGGGTTTGGGGAGGCTGAGGAAGAACAGGAGCACCTTCACTTACTGTTGCTAGATAATTCATCACACGAACCCACAGTCTGCATGTCTGGTATTAGTGCTTACAGGCTGCAGTGCTACAGGATGAGTTTTCCTTGGGTGAGATAATTTTACTTCCCAGGTGGATATTACTAGTGGGCAATAAATCCAATGATGTTTCTAAGTGACCTTTTAAAATGAGGAGCACTTAATTATCTATGGGACACTGATTTAGAGTAAATCTATATAGTATGTACAGGTTTTTCAAAATCTCAGATGTTAAAGATGTTCTTGAACTCTTCTAAAAAAAAAAAAAGGAATCCTTGAATAGAATCCCAGGGGACTTATATGAGGCCCTGCAGGAATACAAAGCACCTTGAGGAGAACCTATAGCAATTCAGCAACAGTCAGCTCTGTCAGGCAAGCACACCCTGAAGATGGGGATGAAGGCCATAGTGCAGTGCTCTCAAGGGGGCACTCCCAAGTCCAGGCCCATCAAGGCCCTGGAGACCCTCTGAGGAGCACACCAGCAAGGTTACTGTAAAGGACTATGGCTATGGCTGGAAGAAGTATGGCTCCAAGGGAAGAAGTAGAGGGATTCACTGTAGAGAAAAGGGAGGCAGGGACAGGAACATACTCCCAGTTCTGGTTCTCCAAAGGCAGATCCATGTAATAGCAGATGGGACAGCACCAGGTGGGAGTCCATGCTACAGCATCAGTGCTGGCCTTCCAAAAGAGAGCGTGGCCATGCAAAAGAGAGTGGAGTCTGCAAATATCTCAAGAAAATGCTTTTGGTGATTATGGGCAAGAAGTGGTTCAGTGGCTTCTCCTGAAATGAGACCCATTGCTATTGCTAATTTCATTGCCATTGTTGCTGACAGTATTTCCTATAACTTATGCACTCGGGTGCTTTAGCTCAAGGGCAGCATCTGTCTTTTTAGAAAGAGCCTTCCCATAACTGATCTTACCCTGGGGCCCCAGGAGAGCTGGGGACTTACATAAAGCCCAAAGTGTGGGATCCTCTTCAGCTCATCCCACCTTTGAATACCAGCAGTGAGCTTTCTGCATCCTCATAGGGCTTTCTGCCTGTTTTAGATCCATGTCTGTGACATGGACAAGGAGAGGTTGCTGTTCTCCTGGACATGCAGTATTTGCCAGGCAAAGACAACAGAGAGGTGGTCTCCACAGCCAGGACAGGCTGAGCTACCCAAGTAAGAATATAGAGCCCAGGTGGCCTTGCTCCCGCTTTTCAACAGCCAGCTACAGGTGTAGCTGGTATTGGTACAGATGCCCCATTAACAGGTTAAGCAGGACAATAAGGAGCTGCTTGCCAGTGATTTTTAGTTGGGAGGAAAAAAAAAAAAAAAAAAAAAAAAAAAAAAAAAAAAAAAAAAAGTGTTTGTGCCTGGCAGGGTTGTTCTGCAGAACTAATCCTTTGCATTTCTTTTGCATCTTCCATCTGCGATTTCATGGTTAATTGACTTAGCCATGCGATGTTCCTCTCAGATATAGATTATCTCCACTTTAAGAGTGATAAAACTGAGCGCTTAGGGGTGTGTGACTTAACTTGTCCTAAATCCTCAAGGGATTACAAACTAGAGGACAGAGTTGACCTCGGTCCCTGCTCTGCACCCACAAGGTGGGCTCCCTCTTCCCATGGAGACACACAAGAAATCATGCTCTATGTGGGTAAGAGCTACCACATGCTGCACCCAGTGGACCACAGCATTGCCTGAAATGTTCAGCAAGGATTTGCCGGGTCTGGCCAGAGCATGAAGCACAGAGCTGCTCCTGTCCCACACACATGATCCCTGAGGCATCAGCCAGGCCAACACTCGTGGAGAAATGCCGTAGCTGCCATCACACGGTTGGCTTTTATTTTCAGTCATCCCAGCATCAATAACCACACCACAGCATCAGCTGCATTGATCATGCTGGTGCTTCGAAGATCAATGTTTGTAACAGCCCTGGCTGCAGCAGTGTGGGAGGGTCAAAGCTCAGTTCTCCAGTCATAAGGCTGAACTTCATACCCCTGGAAGCTGTGGGAGACTTTTACCTGGTATGGGACAGAGGGAGACACAGAATATGTGCTTTGGGTTGTCTGCCTAACTCCTATAAGGGCTAATAGCACACAAGCACCAACTTCCTTTGAATCAATAGGAGATGACCCCCATGCAACAGACTCCTTTCCTTGACTAAATTTAATCCTTCCCTAGACCTTCAATTGTGTGTGTTTGCAGAATGATGCTGCCTTTTAATTTATTTTTAATAAGCAAGATTAGGTGAAGAGAGAAGGATAGTTAAGAAGTGGTGGCAATGTCACAAATGTAGTAGCAGATAAAGAGCAGGTGAGGAAATACTTCGAAAAATTGGGTGTTCAGCAGTTATCACATCCAGGTGATGCTAAGACTTTAGCATAAAGTGAATTAGCTGATTAACTTACTGAACTAGCTGTCCATTATCTTTGCAAATATCATGCACAACAGCCAGGTTTCAGGCAGCTGGTACAATTTGACCCCATCTCCTCAAACTACAATTTCTGGCTTTTTTCCCACATTGTAGATCATCTACTATTTTTTTTTAAAGTTCAGCTCCACCAGCATGGTGACCGCCTTCATTATGACATGCAGGATAATTCAGATAGGCAATCACAGTGTTAGGATAATGAGCAGAAACCTTAATGAGGTGTTGTCGTCCTTATTGCTGCCAGGATTGTGGTACGGGAAACAAAAAATGCATTTCTGTTAGGCAGCTGAGACACGTATCGCCTTATCCTAACACAGGTCAAGGGAATTGAACCTTAGAAATGCCAGTTCACTCCACCTACTGTAAAGAAATTATAGTCAACCAGCTGAGCTGGAGACAGCCACAACATAGACATCTGAAGTTAGCTGAAATGAATCCCACCTCTGAAGATTGACCTGGCTCAATGAGTTTTGTTGTTGTTTCCAGATGAAGAAGATTGAGGTTCCTGAATTTTACCAGCATCTAATAGTGGCACGAATTCTAGCATCAAATATTAATTTAGATGAGTCTTTGATGTAAGTGGGGATTGTTGCTTAGGCCGAAAACTGGCTGATGATAATGTATTCATGATATGTAGAAGCTCTCCTGTGCCTTGCTGGGGCTGCTGTGCTAGCATCATTATTTTATATCTTTATTGACATTCTGGGAGATGGATAAATGTCCCATTAGCCCAGTAAAGATGGAGAATGATACAGCAGGGACACCTAGTATCAGAAATATTCTTAGAAGAATATCTATGTCACTGCAATGTGTGCAGTGAGAGGAGCACCTGAAAAGGGGCTAGCACCTCTACAGCCCCAAAGAGATGAATCCAGGTGGAGAAAGGGTTTGAGAGGATCAAGAAATTAAATATGCTGAACAGGCTAAGAGAAGTACATGAGCGAGAAAGCAAGAGATGATCTCCAACATCTGAGTCACTTTAGCTCTGATCTTCTTTCCAATGCCAGTGAAACCTTGCTCAGAAACCATCACAGCTGGGACATGCAGGGACCAATGGCTGGTTGGCCAAAGGGCATCCCCAGGGAGTTTGGAGCTCGCAGAGGGTGGTAGCCTAAGGAAGGGCTCACAGACAGCAGCTGAAGCAGGCGCACGTGCATAGCTAGAAATATTCATTACAGCATCAGGTAGCAACAGGCTACTGGAACCAGCTGAATGCAGCTTTTATCTGGAGGAGCAACGGGGGCCCCAGTAAAGTTGAAAGGTGAAGGGTGTCTCTCCCCTTTGCCAGAAAGTAAATTTGACAGGGATTATGATCACTCTGTGTTTACAAAGATATCATGGGTGGTAGAGGGTGGGATTCATTAGGGGGTGAACAAACCAAGATAAAATATATGTAAAATGAAAAATTGTAGGGTCATCATGGAGAAGAAAAGGTGACATTTGTTTCTCTGGGCCCTGTTTTCAGGCATCTGATCATGTCCTGTGGGGCAGCCTGTCCCCACCAAATAAGGGGTGTGCAAGATCTACTTCAGTCTCTGTCATCCAAGAGATCCTCCTGCCTGCAGGGTTTTTTACATGCAGGTGTATCTTCTGAGAGCTGGGTAATTCAAAATCTTCACCAACCTTCACTCTCAGAGGGATGAAAATTGAGTGGATATTTTTGGAGAAGAGATGGTCTCTGGTTGCTCTTTTAATTTGCATCAAAACTAATCCAGCCTTTAAAGAATCTCAGCATGAAATAGGGGATGCTTCTGGGCAACCCCAAATGTTTATTATTCTTTTGTACCTTCTTAACCCCTTTCATCCCCCTGCCCTGTCTTCTCTTTCTGCTATATCCCAAGCACTTCTATTCATTTCCTCCCCATCTCCTCTTCCCTAGGCCAAAATGGCCACAGTCCAGGGCTTGCACAGTTGTAATGCCATTACACTTCAGAGAAATGGCTATTTCTCACTTAGCCTTGTCTGCCCTGTGAGAGCTGGGCCTCCTCTCCCAGTACACACAGAGACATGCCTATAGAGCATCAAGTGTATTTATGAGCATTTGCAGAGTATCTGGGAGTCACCTTGCATCAGAGGTGGTGTTTTTACAGACATAAAGTAGCTATAAGCAGGTTTCTAACTGAGAGCATAATAGCCGTGCTTTAGCGGAGTAGGAGCTTTGGGAAACAGTGTTTAATTTGACAGAGATATTAACAGGGAATGCAGCCGACTCCTGTACATTGGAAAAAACCCAGCTTCTCTTACGCTGTTCTGTTGATTTGTGCTTGCAAACCAAACACACTCTGTGTTTGTTGCTTTCTACACTGTAGTGCACATTGTGCCCTGTTTAAATGGTTACTGAAGTGGATGAATAAATCATCTCTCTGACTGTTGAAAATACATACACAGACTCAAAGCTCTCTCTAGTAAAAGGCTTTGTATGTATTTTGACTGCTAACATCCAGAACAGCAAACATGCCTAGCAGCAAAAGGGAAAATATAACTCCAGTTACTGTTTAGGGGAGGAAGCCCCATCAAGTTTCCAGCACACGCTTTGTCAGAAGGCTAAGCAGGATGCTCAGCCTTGTGGTTACACCTGCTGGGAGGCAGGACAGCCACAGGCCTTTTTCTCTGCTGGGGTAGACACTCTGGGCATCAGTTAGCATTTTGAGCCTGTAAGCCTGATCTCTACAGCTCCCATTTTTCATCTATAGATCTTCAAAGCATCTATAGATACTCCTGGTGAGCCGGGACAGCGAGAAGGAGAAACAAGGTCATCAGAACCTTGCCGAGGTCACTAAGCCAGAGCCTGGTTCTGGGGACCCTGCTGAGCTGGATGACCTCTTCAAACACAGTGGTTCTCATCCCTGCTGGGGTGGTTTTTTTGTGTGGTCGAGAGGCACCTTTTGCTTCCTAAACTACTGCACTGACTTAACAGGAATCATGATAATAATGGCTGAGATCATTGATGTGTCATAGAGATAAATGCCTTTCAGTTGTTGGAGGAGGATGGACAGACCATGATGGCCGTGCTAAGCAGGGCAGAATGTTAAACTGTTTCTGCTCTAAGTGAGTCTCTCCTTCAGCCTTGCACACAGACCTATGATCTTCAGATATGACTTTTTTATGTCTGCCTTCCAAATCTGGAAGGCAGCTAAATTAATCTTATTACTTTGAGATTTAAATATTCATCGTATCACTCTGCTTTCATGGAAAAAGCATGACTGTTCTGGAAAAAAAGCAGGTCATTGGAACATTAAAGATGAGCTCTGGAAAAGTAACTGGTGTTTCCAGCCCTCACTAGAATTTGTGCCATATAAGGGTAAGTTGGCAAATGGTTTTGACAACACTTACTCATGCAAATGCTGCATCAGTAGAACAGCTTGTAAAGAGCACAGGTCTGCCCCTTGTTTACTTCCCCAGGGGCAAGTTCCTCTCCCTCTGAAGCCAAGGGGCAGATCTCAAAGAACTGCACCAGCAATCTCGGAGAGAAAGACCTTTCTCCATTTTGAAAATACAGCAACAAATAAACACAGCTCCAGTTTCTCAGTGCTGCCAAAGCAACACACCCAGTACAGCACTGTTCCTCCCCTTGCATCGCTGACAAAGCTGCCAGCTGAATTGCGCCTGTATCCTTGGTGCCTTGGAGAGGTACCAAGAAGGAAGCACACAGATAAGCTTTCAGGAGACCAGCAGCTTTTAAAAGGCTGCTAGGCTCAAAAAAAGACCCCAATGCCTTGCCACCGACTAGTAAAAAGAGCATGTTTCGCTCTAAAAATCATTACTGAGAATCTAGCCTTTCTAAGAACAAAGCTTTATATATACCAGCAGATGACTTTGGAATGAGATCTGAAATACCACATTTCTTAACCATGTTTATAATGTAATCTATAGCTGAAAAGGAGAGGTAGTGCCATCCCAGAGAGGATGCACCCAGACACCATTACAGCCTTTGGTCTGTGCCGTGCCACGTCCTTCCCGCACCTCTTGGAGACAGGAGTCCCCAGGCAGGCAGCACTATGAGCTGCAGCCAGATGGGTGGGCACCTACACCCCATGCCACCCCAGCCAGTACGGGTCTCACTTGCCCTTGCCATCCTCCAAAAAAATCAGCTTGCTCATCACCAGGAGACACTCAGTCTTCCCTCACAGCCCTGGCAGTAGCGGCTGGGACTTAGTACCATGCCCAGCACTTTTGTCTTGTTTTTTTAAGTGTATCGTATAAAAAGGCACATGAAAATATTCTTAATTTGGGCTTCTGGGTGGTTTGACCTCTTTTTCTCTCCATTCACTCTTTAGGGAAAAAAGATAGAAGAAAGGAATTTCAGGACTCCCTCAGGTGTGTATTTTTCCTGGATGAATGAAACAAAGTCAGATTTTATTTTCTTTCATTTTTTTCTTTTCACAACACAGACAATTAGTTGTGGAAAGCAACTATTTTTAATGAGAAAAAAAAACCTAAATGGGGCTGTTTCTTGTAGGTCATAAGCAAATCTTTCCCATTTTTGGGTAATCCTTGAAGAGTTTCCCTTTGTTATCATATCAGTAGACTTGTAGGAAAAGTCACAATCTAAACACGGCAGAGCCAGGCTTGGAATGTGGATCACATCACCATCCCAGTTCACTCCTCAACCCCCTGACCCACTGCAGGCATCAGTCTTGATTTCAAATGCTACTTCTGTGAGGGCTGTGTGCTGGTTTCAACTTTTATTCATAGAAAATTAATGAAAAGCAGGGGAAGCCTGGAGAAGCAGTGGCAAGAGCAGCACAGTAGCGATAATATTCATACCGTTTGGATGTAAATGTTGCGCTTATGGAAAGTATGCAAGGAAAATAAAAAAGCGAGCAGGAAAGGCACTCTGAGTGTTAAATATTCATTAGTATTCTCCACGTTGCCTGTTCTAAATATAAGATACGTTTCATCACAGCCGCCGGTATGTGACTGGGATGTTCCCCCCTCCCTTATATGATGCCATAGCCATTTGGATGGCGGGATGTTGCCATGGCAACATTGTGATGCTACCCTTTGTTTGCTGGATGAAATGACCAGTTGTGAGGTTGGCCAGCAGCAGGACATGGCTGGGCTGTGGCTTCACCTATTGTCCTGGCCACTGGCAGGTCTGGGGGCTGGAAGGCAGGAGGCAATGGCAGCCTTTTGCATTAAAGACCAGTGGAGACTGGGTCCAAATCCAAACCCTCTCTGCTTTTCAGGACTTATGCAGGCAGCACAGCTTGGCTCAATGTCAGGCTCCCCACTTCAAAGGTTAGGAAGGGTTTCAATTTACACAGGTTTCATCCCAGCTTCAGCACAGCCACAGCAGCTGAACAAGAGGAAAGCTGAGGGTTCAAATATATACCATAGAGTGTGGCTGTTTCTAGGACACTCAGCCAATAGCCTAACAGCAGATATAAGGCTCTTTTTTTTGGCTATTTTCCCCACTACTTTGTACCTGGAGCAAGATTCAGCTCCAGAATCAGACACTTAAATTCAGCCTTTTTACATCTATTTGTCTAAATGTCAGCAGGTATCTCTGCTCTCATTCCGACCTGTGGAGGTCTGTCAGTGCAGTCAGCAGAGCCTAGGAAGAGATTCAGCTCCAAGGTGAATCCAGGTAGTATCCACCTGGCTGCAGGTAGACATCTACCTTGGTCCACTGTCTTAATTCCAGAAGACATTTCGATTATGACAATATAAGGGGGTTTCAAGATATCTGTCTCACTCCCGTGATTAGTTAAGGAGCCAAGAGTAATTATATTCCCATCTTAAACACTTCTAGGATGAGGTGGGTTGAATCCAGTACAGGATGAACGTCTGCAACATCTGTGCAAGCCAGACAAGTGGGTCCCTCTTCTGCAGATGGAGAACCTGAGATACACTGGGTGTAACTGACCAGGCTCTGAGTCAAATGCTGCTCCCCTCCCCAGAAAGGGGATGAGAAAGCAAGTGTTCACATGTTCTTTTTGCCTTTGTAGTGCCTTTGATATGAAAATCGCAGGAGTGGAGGCTGTCAAACAAGTCTGTGGTAATCTCAGCATTGCCGTGAGTCGCAGCCCAGGGGAGGAAGGAAGTGTCAGATCATGGCACACACTGTCACGGCACCGGTCTCCTGGCTACAGCAACTAAACTTGCATTTTAAAGTGAAGATAAACTTCTCTCCCTCCCACAGTTGTAAAGTTATTTCTCTGAATGTGAAAGGTGTTTGGAAACAGGCTGGCTGCACGTAGAGGGTGGTGACCCTGCTCCCATAGCACATGAAGGACAGGTTGGTGTCTGCGTAGGCTAAAGCAGAGTATCTGCCCAGATACTAGTAGTGCTCAAGTTCTACTTGTACCTGGAGATGGAAGGAGGATAAAATGTGGTGCACAATCCCCTTCCATCCACTGCCACTCCAGCTCTTACATTTGCTGGAAATTGCCATCCCTGATATTTCCCAGAAGACACGGCAAGATTTTCCCAGGCAAAGCCAGCTGGGTTTCCTGGCCCTGCTGGTGAAGGTGGATACGGACCTTGCTGCCATACACCACTTCAGCTGTGGCTCGTGGTAATGCCATGCAGGGGTTTGTAACTGGCCCGGGGCCCCACAGCATCCTCTTGGATGCACCTGGGGGTCGCAGCCTCTGCTGCACAGATGGGCAGGATCACTACCAGCTCCCAGCCATGGCCAGGGGTGCTGCTCAGACAGCACCGTCCTCTTCCCTGTTCCTGCTCGTCCTGCTGAGCTGGGCTCTGCTCTGACTCATGCAGTATCAGCACGATTCCCCAATCCGTGCAGATCAGAGAGGCTTTGAGTGCTGCTGAACCAGAAAGGCCCTGGCTTGCTTTTCTGGTCCCAGACTGAATTACTCTTTTGGCCTTTAGGAAAACTACTTCTTATTTTTGCTTGTAAACACAGATAACACAGGAAACCTCATGAGGCACTGCAGTTTAGCCTAGCTCAAAGCAGAACCCAGTTCTAAAAGAGAATTGGGTGTTCATATGCTGCCATGGGTGCTCCTTCCACATTATCATATTGCACTAGATCTTGACCACATAGTCTGTGATCCCCAAAGCTCCTGAATACTCCTCTGTCTTTAGGTTCCTCTTGACACTTTGAAGAGTCCAGTTCTCCCCATGATTTGGAGGAGATGATGTTTCTCAGATAGACAGACTTGTAAATCTCACCTTAGTGTCTGACACAATGCTGTACAGCGTAAAAATCGTAACAGTTGTGTTTTACTGGAGCCTGGAATTCCTGCTGCCATTTTTTCCAAGCCTTATTAAAGTCTTGTAAATAACAATGGTAAAACATAGTTATATACATCCAGCAAGAAATATATGAGCTTGCCAGTACTGTATAGTGTCTGTCTGGCTCCAGAAAACTTATCTCTGCCTTCAATATGATATGATCAGATTTGTTCACACTTAATGAGGAGTTGACTTTGACTGAGAACAGTTAATTATCTTTGAAATTTATATTAATCACTGTAGAGGGCAACTCCCCCTCTGTTTTACCCCACAAGGAATAATAAGAAAAATGCCCCGAAACTGCAAGATCTACAGGGTCAAAAGAATTGGGAGAGATAGAGAGGAAAAGGGATGTGTGGGGTCGGACACCCTCATCTGTGTTACTGCCTGGGTGCACTTCTGCTGGGGCTTGCCAGGGCAGAGATTGTGTCTATCTCTGGGTTCATCCCAGGCTTTGTACCCTGTGTCCTTATACACCACCACGAACATGTTCCCTCACACTCTCTCCATCCTGGTGTAGCCTCCAAGAGTCTGTGTTGAGCATGAAGGATGAATGTGGGTGAAGATGGTCCCTGGCCTGAGCAGCCAAAGCATGAAACCACAGTAAGAGGAGAGTTGTATGGAGGGGTGAGGAGCCACAGAGGACCTGAGGACAGGATTCTCCTTGGGTTTGGAAATTTGGGGCAAATCACTTTGGGAAGGAGTCTGTCTCTCTCATTGGCCTTGCAGGAGCCTCAGTGACTGGTTTGAACCAGAGGGCAGAGTTTTAGATGGCGAAAGCTAAATGAGGTGAATCCCCATGATCATCCAGGGAATGTGTGGCAATGTCAGGAGTTTAACCAGATCCCAACTCAGTGCCTTAATCAGATGATGACTCTCCCTAAGCGTGTCGCTTTGGGCCCTCAAAGAGGAGCTGATGTTAAAGAGCATTAGAAATATCCACCTGTGATATGCTCCAACCAGACTGATGGTGATTTTCTAACACTAGAAATCAGGTTCTGGTGGTGTAGCAGGGTTTTTAATTTCAGTTTTGGGCAGCAATTGGTTACTGGTATGTGGAAGGTTATCCCCTGGGCAGAGGAAGGGGAGCCTTATTCGAGTATGTATTAGGAAATGGGGTAGCCCTGGGGGTAGTTGATCTTCGGAGCAGTGATGGGCAGCTGGTGCTCATTTGATGGCATTTCAGAGCGGTTTTACTTTGGACTGCACTGGGCTGGCCCTGTGGACTGAACCCCAGTGTGTTTGCAGGTCTGAAGCCCATTTTCCAGTCAGATTTTTCTCCAAGATAGTCAGTCCCATCATCATTCTGTGATGGAAATCAAAATGTGGCAAGTGGGAGCAATTAGGGAGTCTTCCACAAAGGTATGCTCTGATCTGGATTAAAATGCTCATAGAAACGCATTCAGCGAGCATCTTTTGCTCACCAACTTTGCAGGACCACATTCCTTTTGTTTCGCTCTCTTTTCTTTCTTTCTTTCTTTCTCTCCCTCAATTCCTGGCTGGCAATCACCAGGAATTCCCTTTCAGTGTGGGTTTGGTCACTCGCCGATAGTAAACGCACCCAGCAGAAAATGCTTCAACTGTTGACATTTCCCGAGCAGGGAAAACCACTTGGGCTGAAGCTCAGGATCCAGATTACTCCCCTTAAAGTCAATCCCAGGGAATCCTCAATCTTTTCACAGTGACGAAGTTTTTCTCGGTGCTTTCTTAGCCAGCACGGAGAGCTGAGGAGCCGTCAGCCCCGCACGGGGACGTTACCAGATTAAACCCAGCGGCACAATAGGCAGGGCAAAGTCCCACACCTTCCCGTCGCTGCCGCCGACCGGATCCCCGCGGCTGGGCTGGGATCCCTTGTCCTGTGCTGAATGCATTACGTAAGGCAGGGATCGTTTGTCAGCCGCGATGGTACAAACATAGCTGCAGGCAGATTATGCAGAGAGAGAGAGAGAGAGAGGAGGGAGAGGGAGGAAGGTCTCTCCAGGAACTGTGTTCCACGCAACTGAGGATTGCAAGTTGGCAGGTTGGCGGCTGGCCGAGCTGCCGTGAGGGTGTCGCTGGTGTTCCCTGACATGCTCTTGTTCGTGTGGGATGCTTGAGACAGGGATGAGAGACTAAGTTGGGGGACGAGGATTGGCATGAGGATCGGACCAAAATGGAAGGGCTTCTGTCTCCGATGAGAACGAAGGTAGGGGAAGCTGTTAATGTCTTTTGAAGCTGCTTTTACCCAAGGAGGGGAAGGGGAGGTGCAGGGCTAGCTTTGTGAATAGGGGGCTTGCCGAGCTTTTGTCTCTTTTCTTTTCTCTCTCTTTTTTTTTCTTTCTTCTTTTTCAAAACTACGCTTGTGAATGTAACTCGGTGGAGGAGCGACAGCAGTCACCTCCAAGAGGGGAGTAGCCCATCACTCTTCCTTGACAGAGATGACCTTTGTAAATGAGTTTGCCTTTTGGAGTAGACAGCCATATTTTTGTTTGAATTTCCAGTCAGAGGCTCTCATTGTGTCTGTGTGTCTGTGCACAGTCCCCAGGGAGCCGTTCGGGGAAAGCGTACCTGCGGCACGGGAAGGGATGGATGGTGCTGGTGGGCTACCCCAGTACGGTATTGTCAGCAGCAAGGGATGCACGGACGAGCAGTGAGGGTGATTTTGTGCCCAAATACCCTGCCAGGGTGAGAGACCTCTTGGTGTGGATCCAGACTAGAAAGCTGTAAAAGAGAAAGCAAGTGTGCAGAGCTAAGGAATTGCTGTACTTGTCTGCTGCCTGCTCATGCTCCCAACTCTCTTTAAAGGTTTGCCACTAATCCTCGTTATTAAAGAAAGTTGAATTCCAGCAGGGAAAAGCCAGAGACAAATACAGTGATGGTTTAGTTTGTAAAATCTCCTTCCATGCGACTATTTCTGTGTGGTTC
Organism: Megaceryle maxima; assembly: GCA_024605025.1. NCBI lineage: Eukaryota > Metazoa > Chordata > Aves > Coraciiformes > Cerylidae > Megaceryle > Megaceryle maxima. The sequence goes on along the minus strand of JANHGN010010490.1, from coordinate 194,763 downwards.
TTGGGGGTAGACTGAATCCTGATCGTATCTTACTTAGTCACTGACACCATCCCATGTGGTAACTGCCTTGGGTAAATCTTTCTGATTTCAGTCCATCACTGCATCCAGTCCAACCCTGTTGTATTGTATCTCAGGACTGGAAGAACTGGAATTCAGTGACAGTTCTTGCTGGCAACAGGGTGTCTTCAGATGTGTTAAATGCAAGCAGTTCTGAAGGTGTAGTCATATCAGAGTTGTTTCATACAAATGCCAGACTAGAAAAAATTCTGAGAAATCGTCTGGTCCAGCCCCTGTGCTGAGGCAGATCAGCTAGTCTGGTCTCCTCGATTACATCCCTGCCATCCACTATCTTATATTAAAGGCTCTTCAATGCTTGAAAGCATTTTCTATATTAAAATCTAGGAAAGTCATTTAAATAAAAATAATTTGCCAGCAAGCGGCTGTACTGTACTCCAGGGCAGTATATTTTTTTTTTCCACTTTAATTCAGTTCTTTTTTGTCTTGCTTAGTAAGTTGGGGATTAAAAAAAACAACCTACCAACTTCATATAGCTCTTTATTACCAAGAATTATGCTAACGGGCAGTTTATAGAATGAAAGATTCATAAGTGGTTATAGACTCAGCCGTTCGTCCCTGTCGTTACTGGGGAATACAAGCATTACTGTTAGTCTTTGTAAGGCATTTCTCACTAGTGCTTCTTTTATTTATTTAATTTTTTTTTAAAGTCAGAGAACAGAAAACAAAAAAACCTGCCCAACAGATCTCATTTCCATTAGCAGAAAACATAACTTTCAACATTTTAGTTGATGTTTCCATTCTGCTCCTCTAACCAGGCTTGAAATGATTGCTGGAGGCAGTGTCTCCCAGAACTGGTGCGCTGTCGGGTTGACGCGTGGATTACAGTCAGCTCTGTGTACTATCAGCACCTGCAGCACGCGTGCAGCTATAAAAATGACAGAGTAAGGGAAGTGTCCGGGACTGGGTATTGTGTTTGTTCATCTGACTTGCTTCGTAGCTGCAGCTGGAATGTAAATCCTAATAATGTCATTCATAAAGCGTAATCTCAATTACCACTATCAAGTTATTTATTGATCCTATCAAAGAATCTGCTTGGGAATATAGACATGATCCTTTGGATCCCAGTCAGCTCTAAAATCAGAGAAAGGGACAGATTCTGACCTCCTCTGTGTATGGAAAAAGCTCATGAAGCCAAAGGAAGAAGATTTTAAACCATCAATTGCAGTGATGTAGAACAGATGTGATTATCTCGAAGATCCAGATCCTGAGAGTGTTAGGTTGCTGTTAAGCTGGAGTAGCACCATGGCAGCTGATGGAGCTATTCAGATAGACTCTGTGTAATAAAGATCAGGATTTGGCCCCTACAACTTCACCTTTCAGAGAAATAACACTGAGAAGATCACTTGAATAGATTTGAAAACTAATCTAATTTCCAAGATGCTTCGTAGCTGGCAGCAGCTCCCTGCTCACTTGCCAGAGAATCGAGTGTAAAATCGATAACTCTCCTTAATATGTGATGCCTACGAAAAAGACTTGACAACAGCAAGGCTGCTGATGTGCCGAGACCCCTGCCTGTCACACTCCTGAATATTGCCTCATTTTTCCCCTCTACTCCCCCGTCTGTCTGAGCCCATCTGTTGTCGCTTGTTTTACACTGAGGCTGTAACCGTTGGAGGCTGGTTGGAACTTTTTTGTCCTCCGGTTTATACAGTCTCATGAAGGACAGTGGCCTCCTGATCATCTCCAGCAGCATTGCCTGGAGTAAGCCTGGAGCTTCTGTGACCTCCAAGACTTTATTTAACCTGTGTGAAAACAACTCCATGTTAAAGTGAAATGCAAAAAAACCCAAAAAAGCTTGGTTTTATCTTCAGTGTCCCAGGCAGCTATCTTCAGTCTGTTCAAATCCAGACAGAAAACAAAAAATGAAAACCAGTTTGTTTTGTTTCCATGGCTAGGTAGTAGTAAGGGAATGACTCTTGCAGGTACCTCTCACTGTCTGTTGTCAGGGAGTGAGGACAACATGCATCTGCTTCTCTTAATCAAACATCCAAAGGTCTCTAATTAAAAGAAGGTCCAAATCCCTGCAAGCGGGCTCGGGTGAACCTCATGGTGGCTACTGAAAATACACTTGCTGTCAGCTCTTTGGCTCCCTTTGCTCATGGAGAACCCACCTCTGTGGTTCAGAGCTGGCAGAGGGACAGGTGGGCACATCCTACCTTCAGAAGCACAGTTTATGATGCAGGAGGGCTGGAGCTGAGATGCTGACACAGCACGTAGGGCAGAGACGTGCACATGTCCTCACCTCTCCATCCAGCTCCATGGCAGGGCTTGCCAGCAGAAAGCTGGAAATATGCAACCAAGAACATATTACATAGGGGACTTTTTCCCATTCCACAAAGTGATAACCCAGTGGTTAGTGGGCCATGCTGTGTGGTCACAGAGTGGGGTGCTTAATAACTTAGAAACTCTTTAAAATATTTGTTGAGGTAAATTGGGTATCAAATGTTAAGCGCATTAGACCATGAAATGGACTCCACCACAGTAAGTCATGGGTGATTAATACACTTCTCCTTTTGTGTAAGTGGCACGCACAAATGCAGGAACTTAGGGGAAAGTGGAGGACTAGATGGTAAATTGACTGCTATATCAAAATTGAAGCAGATAAGCGGAATGCACTGAACAGAAAAGTCACTGCATTTTTTGTGTTGATTAAATTTCACAACTAGAAGTAAGTCAGTTGCAAATATTTGGTGGGTTAATGGTGATACTGATAAATATTATCAGAATCTGTTGAGTTCTGTAGCCTAGTATGTCTGAGTCCCCTTTCCAAGAGTCGGTGAATATAGACAATAGCAGTGTCCCCAAGCCACCTTACGAGACTGGGAAGTTGATTGAGTACCACGGTGAAAAGAATGAAGAAATGCATAAATATTGCACTCCTTTTGTTAGCCTCCATTTTAATTTGTCTCCTAATGCTCAACACGCGCACCATTCGCCTTAACCCTCAGTGCATCACCTTCAGCAAATTACACTGGCATAAGAATTTCAGCAATTTTGGTTTCTCTGCCTCTGACACTTGCCAGTGCACGCTACTGAATTTGCAATGAGCACCTGGCTTGAGCCGCGCAGAGCTGGCTCGCTGCTCCGTTTTCCTTTGAGGAGCCTGTGTTTGGTGCTTTTCTGTTCCTCAAAGAGCTGCTTTTCTTTCAGACCTGCTGAAAGAAGTTTTTCAATGAACTTCTCGCCTGTTCAGAAACACACGCGGAGGGTAAATGGTGATTAATTACCGTTGAATTTACTAAGCTTTGCATCCAAAGATAATGAATCGTGAGTGTTCCTGTGTACAGAGAACTCAGCTAGGGAACTCAGTAAATAATGTGTGTAATGTTTAGATAGTGCTTTTAAAACGTTAATGGAGCTGTTCTCTTTTATTGAATCTTATTAACTTTATCTGTTTATTATAGATTTGGGGGATTAGCAAACTCCCATGGCGTTACTGTTTATTTGTTAAACCCTGTTGACTCTGCTTTCAAAGCAATTTAGTTTTTGACCGCTACATCTCTCAGAAAGAATGGTTAAGTTGTCCTTTGTTCCATACTTAGAGAAGTTCACAGTGGCTTGAAGCAGAGAAACTTTAGGAGGTACCACATGCGCTGTGAGTCTTAAACAGCAGAGTGCTGCAAGGGCTGGCCTTTGAGATTGCCAGGGGAGGAAACTGGAGGAGAAAAGGAAAGGAAAGAAAGGAGAGAAAGGAAAGTCTGGAGCCTGGGTTACCCCTGTGTATGGGATGCTTCAGTCTTTAACCCCCTTGGATGGTAACTGAAAACAGGTTTACATAAGCAGCTTCTTTATCGTAGTGTGAGGCTGCAAAGTATTTGAACAAATTCTTCACTGTAAGCTCACAGGTTCTCCCGTGGAAGTTAAGGTTAGGATCCTGCGCTGTATGGAGGGCTACACATCCTAAAATGACCGTACAGTGCTTTTGTACAAGCCTAGATGCAGAATAAGTCATTTGCATATGTTGTGAAACTATTCCTGGTGTTTTGAACAATGGCAAAAGACCAAATGGTACCTGTCTCAAAAAAAGCACATGTATTCCTCCTCTGGAGTCTCAGATCACTGTTTTGATCCCACTGTGTATTTAGCTCCCATTTTTAATATCCCATCGAGATAGACACACCCAAGTGCTAACGACACTCACAGACTGGGACTTCCAAAGTCATCTGGGGATTCAGACCTCCCAGATGGAGTAACTTCACATGGACAGCAAACACCCAAACATTTTGGGTTCCTGTGCAATCACCCACGAGCTTACACAGCTGCACAAAGTCCCCAGTGTGGACTGGGAAGCACTGGTGCTCTCTCGGCAGCCCTTCCACGGGTCACTCACACAGTCTGCAAGCAGCTTAGAGGGTACCTCCTTATAAGCAGTTTGACACAAAGGTTAATGAGACCATATGTAATGATGAGAGCTTGTAGATGGTTCAAAAGAAAGGCAGTTCAAGAAATAATGAAGTCCTATGTCTGCTGCTGTTAATCATCATTTTATAAATACCTGGAAGAGATGATACAGGAGCATAACTCAGACAGAGTTTGGCTTTGGAATAACTCTACCATAACATTGTGCCCCTGGAAGAGCAGAGCCCTTTCTGTTCTGTAACATTTTCTGAACCCATTCAGATATAAAACCACTGAACATAAAACCAAAAGGTTATTTTTCCTCCCTGGCTGTGCTTTGTATCAGTGCAGTGAGATACGATGCCTGACCGGGCCCTGCCCTGGCAGATGCAGCAGGGGTGGCTTATTTAGGCTACGGGGGGAGAGCAGACTTGTGAATCCTGGGCAGGAGCTGGACCTTGCACCATTAATGAGAACTGCATTGCAGTAGGACTATCAGGCCAAAGTCCAGCACAGGGACTGGGAAAACCATCATTTTGTCCTCATCCCCAAATGTTCCCTACTGAGCAGAGAAGGAATGGGGGCATTTTGCCTGCTTTTAAGGAGGAAGTATTTCAGCTCAGGTTCTGACATCTCACCCATGATTCAATGGCCAGGTGATGCTGTCCTTTCTCAATGTTCTCAGCAGCACAATGGAGTCCAAGCTACACCATCCTAGCACGAGGCACCCTTGGGTACAAACCTAGGCTGAGCTCAGTTAGCTCTTGGTGAGCTCTCCCATGATGACCATCAAACAACCCTTGAGAAGGACCAGGATGACCGCTGAACTCCAATTGCTTTGTCTTTCATAGACAGTATGGTTGCCTGGTTGGGATGCCCCCTCTGCCATCACCAGCTGAGAGTCAGGACCCAGATCACTGGAGCAAATAGGCTTGGCACCCTGTTGTGTTGGAGCCTGGAACGATCACAGCATGCTTCAATCACAGAATTGCTCAGGTTGGAAGGGACCTTCAAGATCATCAAGTCCAACCTCAATCTAACCCTACTACCCTAACTTTAACAACCCGCTGCTAAACCATGTCGCTGAGCACCACATCCAGAAGATTTTTAAACACATTCAGGGATGGTGACTCAACCACTTCCCTGGGGAGCCTGTTCCAGTGCTTAATAACCCTTTCTGTAAAAACGTTTTTCCTGATACCCAACCTAAACTTGCCCTGGTGCAACTTGAGGCCATTTCCCCTTGTCCTGTCAATGACCAAAGCTTTCCTATTGTGTGTCACATGCCACTGGATCCTTTCAGGGGATGGAAATAGGAACTGCTCTGAAGTGCCCTGCTCACCTCCCACTGTCCAGGCATCATGTCCCAGCTCAAGCCAGGCTGCATCCCAGTCTCCATTCTCCATGTCTTGCTTACACTGTGCAAAATCCATGGGGTACCAGAAGTGCTCAGGAAGCATATCAGGTGCCCAAAACCTTCCTACAGCTGAGATTGCCTGGAAGTGCCCAAGGACCTTCTCCTGGCTCCCATGGGACCTCACAGAAAATCACACTAGAGTCTCTGTAGAGATGACAGTGATAGCAAATTGAAATTAGCAATAGCAATAATAGCATAATAATAAATAATAAGAATAAGCTTTAAAGTGCACAAGGACAAGACACAGACTGGAGAAATCAAAGAAAAGTGACAATGTCAGCATTAAGAGCATAAAGCACAAAGCTCATTGCGCGGGTTACAGGCTTGAGGGTTTTTCTTAATAAGGGCAGAGAAAATACCCTGGTGAGGATCCGTCTTCCCAGTCGTTTCATTAAACAGTTTGCTTAATGGGCAGCTGAGCTGTTGGGGAGGCAATTGGCCATCCTTCTCCAAAGCAGAACTCGGACACAGCTGCCTGCTGTTAGCTGTGAATCACAGCATATATCCACCGGGGAAGGTCATAAAGTCTAAACTGCTGTAAAAATGGGAAAGCTGAAAAAAATGGCAAAGCTGTGAGGAGGATTATGAAACAAAAATGATAGTTTTCCCAAAATGCCAGCATACTAGTTATCTGTGGAGGAAAACATCTTTCCTGCATGGCTGTCTGATAGATTAGGTCTTTCTGAAGGGAGCTGTTGGTAGGTTTGTGTGTCTTTAACATTTGGGACTATATGGAATGCAATAAAGCACTTGCACAATACATATTTCATGTACAAAATGCCTGAACCATGACCAGTGCATACGAGCACTAAGAACCTCAGCACACACTTTGGTCGTGATCAGCTATTCCTTATATTTCATTGGTGTTAGATAAAAATAAGCATACAGCTGGGCTTGTGGGCTTTCTTCCTGAGACTGCACACCTAATGTGCTTCAGTTTTCACTGCATTCCTCTTTTATCTACATTGAAATATAAACCTCCACCAAATCTATGAGACCAAAAGTCTGACCCCATTTGGGATTCAACCAGCAAGACAAAAATCCCAGGCTCTGCAGGTTGTTCCAGTTCAGAGGAGACCTGAGGACAAATACAGGTGTCTTTTTGATGCAATTTATAAACATGTAAGAATTTTGATAAACATACAAAGTCCTATTTCCCTCTGCACAGCAGGTATCAAGCAAATGAGAGGGCAGTTTTCTTGCTCAAGGTGCCTTCTTTTGTGCAACACCCAACCACCCCTGTGTTTTTCCTTGGTGCCTTGGTCCTTGGCTTGGTTATACTCTGAGGGAGGTTTATTTCCCTCCTTAATACAGTAATAGGCTATCACAACACAAGGCAGAGCAGCTGAGGGACTCAATCTCTTCTTCTGTTCAAGCTTCAGGTCCCCATTTGGTTTATTTTAGGGAAAGCCTTTGTCCTTTTTGTGCAGGAGTTCAGCTTTGTGAAGGTGCTGTTGCAGTTTCCCAGCACCCAGCCTCTCCCCATGTTCAGAACAGCAAAACTTCCCAAAATGCAGCTGTCCCCAGGCATGGCCATTGGCTCAGGTCACATATCCCAGGCTGAACACTGGTATTGAAGGCTGGTGTAACAGTAAATGCAGAATAAATAGCAGTAATATAAATGTACCGCTCCTTCTTTTACGAAATCTTGTTCACAGGTCTCTGATGCAAAAGGCAGAGGAAAGCAGTGGCTTTCGTGGCATGGCATGGGGTCCCCTGAGCCATGAGGCTGATGAGACACAGCCCAAACCAGCAGCCAAACCCATTCTAGTCTCTCTGAAAACACACAGATACCATCGCTCTTCTGCTTATCCGGGGCTTGGTAGCACAAACGCTTTCAAAGCGTGACACTGCTGAAGCAACATTAAAGGTAGAAGCAATCTCCTGGGTAGACAGCACTTAAACCACTTGAGGCTTTGAAGACAGGAGGTCAAAAACAATATATCAAGTCGGTTATCAGCCAGTCCTGTCTTCCTTTCCTCCCCTCCCTCTGGCTTAGAGCTGAAGGAGCTCAGGTCCTTTGATGTAAACCTGTCAGACACTTCGGTCTCTTCCCTGCTCTGCCCTGCCCTATTCTTCCACGTATACATTCATGTGAGATTTTAATTATAGTCATGATCATATTGGTAAGAAAGCCCTTCCTTAATTACACGCTCAATTAATTCTAGTAGCTTCGGAGCTGAAAGACAAAGTTAGGTGAAATCATTACTGCTTCATCTAAAGCTGGATCTCTCCATGGCCAGGCTTGGAATAATACTATGGAAGGAATTTTTCTTTAGAAAAATGGATTTCATTTAGAAGAGATGAAATTATTTTGGATAGAGAAAATTAGAGTATTTTCTGGTGCCACTGAAACTCTCTTCCAGCAAGACTAATTACTTACAGGACTAATCTTCTCAGTAAATATTTTGTGATCAGGCTCAAGAAACATATGGTGCAAATAACACAATATTCAGCCTCATTACAGCTGGCACAACCCCTCCCCTAAGGCATTGTGGTCTTTAGAGAGTCATCAGGCGAGGTGAGAGATTAAATGGATCTTCATAACGTCAGATACTTCTTCATGGCACCAGTGCCTCAATGTTTATCCTCACACCTCGCTGGTGGTTGGGCAGCACGTGTGTGGGTACCGATGGGACCAGGGTAGGGATGTCTGAGACATCAGCTCATCTGAGCTGTAAGCCAGGATCTGCCCCTGGCTCTGTTAGGCTGGTGACACGTGGGACAGGAAGCCTGTGTGGTATCCCCAGGGTCGCTGCTAGCACCCACAGCAGCATGGAAAAGAAGGTAGAAGTGCAGAGGAAACAAAATCAGGCTGGAATAAACAGTCTAGAAGGCAGGGGAGAATTTGGACGGAAGAATAGGATTGGAGTAAGGAGTTTGAGAAGTGGCAACGAGGACTGCATAGATGAGGTCTGGACAGGATGAGTGAGGGGGCCTTGGGGCAATGATGAGGTGGAGGAGATGTGACCATGGTGTGGAAACCTCCTTCAGCCCAGCTCCTGTGTCCCAACTGGATGTGGGTGGTAAAATGCACATCTGTAAATCTGCTTTGTAAGGAGGGAACACTATCAAGATGCAAAGCTGGGAAATACCGGAGCAAGGGACAACCCTGCAGCCCTGTCCCATCTAATTATGCAGTCCCACGCTGTTTTTCCACAGGTTTCCTCTCATCTTGTGCATAAGATGGACACTGCTCAGATAATGAGCAGCTATTCCTTATTTCATATTCTCCTCATCTCTCAGTGAATAACCCTAGGTCTTATTTAGTGAATACTGCCCTGAAAACAGAATTATTCATTTTCTCCTTTTTTTTTTTTTTTTTTTTTTTCTCCTGTAGCACTAATTGCAACAATATCAAAGTTTGTCAAAACTTGTAATCAGACTCTGGGTTTGTCTTTGTTTAACTGAGGCAGAATTGAGCCACGAAGGAATCATTAAAGGTCTCCTCCAGTTTTGGGCCATTTCTGGCTTTTCTGCACCCTTAGCATTATTATACAGTGCTTTCTGTGTTCATTGTACCCCTCACTGTTTGCCTCTGGCTGAGTCCAGGCTTTCTTTAAGTCTTGTGCCAGGGGTGTCACTCACAAACCCAAAAATAAAGCTTAGATGTCAGGGATCATTAGTAAAAGTTTGGGATATATGAATCACCCATCACCAACTGTCTTCACCCAAAAACTATTTCACCTTCTGCAGCCTCATTCTCTGTGCACCTTCTGTCTGCCAGAAATGCCAATGAGCCCTTTAGAAAGGTGACACCTTCACTGATTCATCCATAAGACAGCTCCACCCTACACAAGGAAGACAGAAACCGTGGGGGCAGAGGTTAGGGGAAAGGGAGCATATGATCATGCAATTAAAAATTGCATCATAAAACATCCACTTATGCCTGGCATTTTCTGACTCTTCACCCTGATATTTACCTAATGCAGTTTCCATGTGTATACCACCAACATGCATATGACTAATGTTACATGACTATTTTTTACTTAACCTCATGTTGTTAATTCCTTCTAAGAGTTCAAGATAAATTGACTGCAGTTAATCATTTCTCTTTGCACCTTTTCGGAGCGACCCAGATTGACAAATAGTCCTAGGATCATGGAATGGTTTGAGTTGGAAAGGAACTTAAAGATCATCTAGTTCCAGCCCCCCTGCCACAGGCAGGGACACCTTCCACTAGAGCAGGTTGCTCAAAGCCTCATCTCAGACCAGTACTATTCAATATATTCATCAACGACCTGGATGAGGGAGCAGAGCACACAGTCGGCAAGTCTGCCGATGACACAAAACTGAGAGGAGCGGCTGACACACTGCAAGGCTGTGCTGCCATCCAGCAAGACCTAGACAGGCTGGAGAGCTGGGCAGGGAGAAATTTCATGAAATATAACAGGGGCAAGTGTAGAGTCTTCAGTCTGGGCAAGAACAACCCCAGGTACCAGTATAGGTTGGGGACTGACCTGTTGGAAAGCAGCGTAGGGGAAAGGGCCCTGGGGCTCCTGGTGGACAACAGGATGACCATGAGCCAGCAATGTGCTCTCGTAGCCAGGAAGGCAAAGGCATCCTGAGGTGGATTAGAAGGGGTGTGGTTAGTAGGTCAAGAGAGGTTCTCCTCCCCCCCTACTCTGACATGGTGAGGCTGCAT
>JANHGN010010490.1:132576-184185 GCA_024605025.1 Megaceryle maxima | reverse complement strand
CTGGAACAGGCTGCCCAGGGAGGTTGTGGAGTCTCCTCTGGAGACGTGTTCCTGTGTGACCTGATCTAGGTGATCCTCCTCTGGCAGGGGATGTTGGACTAGATAATCTTTCAAGGTCCCTTCCAACCCTAAATGTTCTGTGATTCTGTGTCTGATCTGGCCTTGAACTCTTCTAGGGGAGGGGGGTCCACAACTTCTCTGGGCAACCTGTTCCAGTGTCTTATCATCCTCACAGGAAAGAATTTCTTCCTAATATCTAATGTAAATCTACCCTCTTTCAGTTTAAAACCATTACCCCTTGTGCTATCACTACACTCCCTGGTAAAAATTCCCTCCCCATCTTTCTGTAGGCCCCCTTTCAGTACTGGAAAGCTGCTATAAGACATCCCTGGAGACTTCTGTTCTCCAGGCTGAACAACCCCAACTCTGTCCTCATAACCCCGTCCCTGATCATCTCTGTGGCCCTCCTCTGGACCCACTCCAGCAGGTCCATGTCTTTCCTACACAGGGAGCTCCAGAGCTGGACACAGAACTGTATACAGAGTCTCACCAGAGCAAAGGTGCAGAATCACCTCCCTCAACCTCCTGGCCACGCTTCTTTTGATGCAGCCCAGGATCTAGTTGGCTTTCTGGGCTGTGAACACACATGGACAGTTCACCTTCAGCTTTTCATCCATCAGTACCCCCAAGTCCTTCTTCACAGGACTGCTCTCAATCCACTCATTGCCCAGCCTGTATTTGTGCTTGGAATTGCCCCGACCCATGTGAAGAACCTTGCACTTGGCCTTGTTGCACTTCATGAGTCGTGGGAGTAGATGTGAACTGGCTGTAATGAAAAGGCCAGGCAGCTTTTGAATGCAAACCCAAAAATACAACCCTGTGTCATGCTGAGGCTGGGGAGTAAATTCGTACCCTTCCATTTGCATCTCTCTGTAGGCCATCTTTGCCCAGAATAGATGCTTTCGTCCACAGGAAAAGCTGCACCTGCTTATTTGCCCTCATGTGGTAGGGTAGTAAAGAAAGCTTTATAAAATGGGTGTGACTTTTACCATGTGTTGCAACTCATTTTTAGAACTACGTGTCTGCATATGCCAGTAGGTACTCTGTTTTAAATCACTCCTGCACATTTACTGTTGGTATTTGCATTCTTGCTGAGTGTAGATTTTCTGATTAATAAACACGGTACTATTATTAGGGTAGATTGTCAGATTAAGAAAACATTAAGAAAAGAAAAAATTGGCTTTTCTTTATCCTTCAATCAGTTCTTTTCAAGTTCTAAATACATATTTTTTGCTTAGAGCACCACATTTTTGTCACATATGTCTGGGTTTGTGGATTTTTTTGAAGAACCTCTTAAATGGGTGCTAACAGTGTTCTGATGCTTCAGGAAACGCAGGGGGAAACATCAGCCAAATTCTCAATCCTCTCCACAGACGTCAGAAACCTCTTTCACCGGGTGAGCTGGTGTTCTCCTGGATGCAACAAAAGGAAAAGGGAAGGGTGGCAGAACAAGCAGGTGACTGAGATTATATTGCATGGGGTCAGATCCTCTGCTGGCATAACTCCTGAGACTCAGCAGAGATAAACTACTGAGATACAGGCAACTGAGCCCCAGACTTCTTTGTGAGAATGACTCATGTTAATATGGGAACATCACAGATGCACAGAAAGATGGTGAAGTTGTTTGGGAGGCCATCAAAGGCTGGAAAGCAACAAATACCAAAGGGAAAAAAAAATAGGAAAAGATAACATTTTTCAGTCTGGATGGAAAAGAGAAAGGGTTTCTTTACATATATGTTTTTCTCTTTCTGTGAAAAGAGTGTACACCATTAAATCATCTTGAGCCATTAATCTTTCCCGGGAGATATCACCCACAGTACAAACAGGGAGATGACATAAAGCTGCGTTGCCTATTATTTATGTTGCAAAAGAATTAGTGTCAAGACCAAACCCAAAGGGAATGAAATAGAGGGCAGAGACTCAGCAGTGCAAACTTGTGCTCTACCACTAGCCTTGAAGGAGCTGTGCCAGCTCGTGTTAGGTCAGGAATGTGGCCACTCCTTTGTGTATGTGATGCTCCAGGCAGCACAGAATAAGGACTAAAAGTTAGGAATTCTTTTGAACGCTCACTTCTAGAGATTAACTGGTAAATTCTTAAGAGAGATGATGCCTTTGCAGACAAGCCATGGAAATTTTTATCAGAGAATCAGAAATATTTGCACTGGTGTCAGTGAACAAGTCCAAAAACAAACCAAACTGGAACTCAGAAAGAAGGATTGGATCGTGGCGATTCACAAAACAAGAAGTCTTAGAAAGATATCAGAAAACCTAAGGAAACGGTTAAAGACTCCCATAAGCAAAAATTAATGCTGAGCATTTACATTCACTTGACAGAATTTATCTACTCTTCTGCTCCATAAAACCAGAGTGCAGTACTTAACCTGCAGCCCCCAGCGCGGTCTGGTGTGTGTTACTTCCCAGCCCTGGCGATGCTCAGAGACCCGCTCTGGAATGCAGAATGAAGTGTATGGTGGAGTCTGGGGGCTGAAGGGAAATCGTGATTACGTAGTAATCAATACTGAGCATCTTGCATGGCTTCTCAGCTTCTCTGACATCCTACCATAGCTGTCAGAGGCTGGGATAGTTATATTTTTTATTCTGATTTGAATAAGGTCATAGTTTGTTTGTGGGCTTTTGATTTGAATTGATTTTCTTCCTTTTATGACGATGACAACACTCTTAAATTAGCCAGTGGCACTGAATCCTCAATATACATCATTTCAGCACCTGGGGACAAATGCACTGATGGTGGGAGTGAATGTTATTCTCTCACAATCAGTGCAGCTGAAAGTGCAGTATTTTGAATTAATTTATTCCATATGTTTTATGTTTTTTTAAGTGTAGGAGTGAAATGGGGAGAAGGGAGTGGGATCAAGTGCTTTCCTCCTGTATGTTGATACAGAGAATAGACACAGTCCTGCTGATGCCAGACTTGCAAAGGCAAAGACTTTTACCATTCCCAGGTGGTCCTAGAGATGGACCATCTGGACACAGCTTGGACTGGGCCCCGATGCCAACAACCTTCTGCCAGAGAGTAATGGGATTCACTGAGTCTCTAAGAGCCACACAGGATGGAAATTTGGCTTAAAATTTTCCTGTCAATTCTTTTCCAGATTGCTTGCTTCCAAGATGTCTTGGTCAAAACATGTCAGCGTCGGACCTTCCCCCAGTATTCATCAAGGTTTTCAGTACCTTCCCAGAGCACTCAGGGATTTCCCAGGGCCAGGGACTCTGTGATTTCCTGAAGACATTCACCCACAGGGCTCCTTAGCCCCATCAGCTCTCTAGTGGAAAGACCCAACTAACACAGCAAGGTCTTGGCTCTGGGCCTCTGGAGCTTGCAGGTCCTTTGGTTTGATACTGAGGCTCTCAAGTAGCATCTTGGTTCTTCCCCAGGAGGTGTGAAGACCTTTGTATGCTGTCTATAGACAGGGCTTCACAGGGATCTAGCTGATGAGTTTTTTTGCTGGCACAAGGGGTTACAAGTACCCTGGAGAGTGTAGGTAAGATCCTGGTGTCCAGGTCCCCTAGAGAACAGGCCAGTAAATAAAATAGAAGTTTTCCAGTTCAGCACCATCACTCTCCCCTGCTGCCTCATCTTCTTCTTGCAGCAAATAGGGACTGAAGAGATTTCCACTGTGGCATCAGAAACCTCTTTGTGTTGGCTCCCTGCCCAGCTTTGAATCGTCCTCGCAGATTTGTAGAAATACTGTTGAAATAACACAGTCCCATGGGTAACACCCTATAAACTTCTGCTGTATTTTCCCACTGCACTTACTGAGAGACGAGAAATGTTAATGCCTCGAGGACGTCCTCTTAATTGTGTGGCTTCTGTCCAATGGAAGCATATGTACAAATTAGCTGTGGTTGCCGGTGCGCACAGTGGTAGCGCTGCTCGGGAAGATCTCCACTGGTATTAACGCAAATACAAGAGGTAATTGCACAAGGAAGTCAGCCATGGTTTGGTATTAATCCTCAGGCACAAGGCATAAGGATTTTCTGGCTTGACTCTAAAGCAAAAGAAAATATGATAATAATAATAATAGAGTCCTTCAGCCAGCTGATTATGAGAGATTAATTAATACCCAGCGCAATGTGAGTATATTCCATACCTTATGTAGAAAGGCAGAAGAAAGTGGAAAGATATTTTGGTGAATGAGCAAGTATCAGTGAGGAACAGGTGAAAAGTATTGAGTTACTTCTGTATTATTCTTAATGTGATTGCTCCTAGTTCCCCAAGGCCATGGATGCCTTAGAAACTAATTGAAAAAAAACAATGAGGGGAATAAAGAAAAAAAAAAGCAATGGTTGTCAGTCTGAAGCAATGCCACTGTTATGAGTCTTACCTTTAGATGCGTGTGTAAAGATGCAGTCAACTTCTATCACCAGCAAGCTCACAAAGCACCAGTCCTCACCTTCTACCAGTGCTGTATGAAAGTTGATCAAGTCCTAAAGTTTGTTTATTCCCCTTTGAAACTGGTATTCCAAGCTGGACAGGAGGGTTATTTTTCTGAGGATTTGTTTGAGGGAACAGGTCAGACAAGCAATGTGCACTGGTACATGCACTCTTGAAACATGCTAGCTGGACCATTCTCCAGGTGAGAAAGCAGCGTCTTCTCATGTCACATCATGGTCTGAGGCTCTGGATGACAAAGGTTTGCTGGTGTCGTCAGTGGCAGCCGCTTGCCCACTGGGGAAAAAAGCATAGGTCACTCTTTTGTTTTCTGCAGCTGAACAGAGCGTTGGTAATAGGGTTTGAAGGACAGTTAGCAGCCGTATTCAGCGGTAATAAGGCAGTTACAAATTCAAGGTATGCAATTATTAATGTGGTCATTGGCAAAGTAAGTGCTCAGGAGGAAAAAAACCCAAGGAATCTTTCAGGCAATTGCATTAAAATAGAGTCAGATGAAACATAATCCCTGAAAGGTAGGTGCTCTGAGAAGGAAAAGGTGGGTGTGAGCTCCTGAGCATTGCTGGATTCAGAAACACTTGTAGTTGAACCTCTCCTGACATGCTTGTAGCTTCCCTGGCCGTAGGGAAAGTACTTAAATCTCTCTTTTTATCTCCCTCAGTTTTCTAAATTGAAGTTGTAATACCTGCCCACCTACTCACCTTTCAAAAGAATATTCTGTAGCTCTGTCTGCTTGTAAACTACTCAGGAAATAGGATGTGCTCTCTGTACAGAGCAAAATTTACTGTAATGTTAGGGCTGGGAGGCACTCGGGCTCAGAGGTGAAACTGGCACATCTGCACCATTCGCAGCGGGAGTCTGTCCAGACTGTTGGCAATATTTCCAGCATGGGAGATTTGAGCCTCAGGTGACCAGCTCCTCTCCCAGTGTTCAACTGGATTTATGGTTAAAGAGAGTTTCTTCATGCCCACTTCATTTCTCTCTGCAGCATAAGCCAGATTGTCCTTCTTGTGCAATTAATCTCAGCCCTTTCTATGACAAACTGTTTCACAACCCCTCAGGCTTCTCTTTTCTGGACCATGGAAATCTACCTCATTTAACCTTTCTTCAGTGGTCAAGTTTTCTAAACTGCAATCATTCCCATTGTTGTCTTCCAACAATTGTCCAATAATTTCTTAGGAGGTGGTGTGCAAATGTGGACACAATCTCCAGGTCATAAAGTTGTCTGCTTTTGAACCTTCTGAACACGTTCCTCTGCCTTTAAATCTTCATTATTTTTCTTTGCAGTAGAGAATCATTCCTTTGATTCATGTGCAATTTGGGATTCAAAACATTACAATCTATATTCTACCTGCCACAAGGGTTACCCTACTGGTAAGCTGCTGCCTTTTATTGTTGTGAAACCATTCACATCTTTTCAAACTCACCAACCTCTGATATTTTTCTCTCTGCAGATATCCACGTGCCAATTTTTATTGGCAAAATGTTGTAAAATTTTACAGAAAATGCCACTATTGCAACAGGTTTGCTTTAGTCATCCTATTAAAATTAATATAAAATAAGAGTCCTACCATAAAATGCTTTAAAGCCCCATATGTAGAATATTTATCTCTGTTGCATTTTACTGGGTTTAGAGCAACTGCAACAAAGCCCAATGAATTTAGGGCTAAATCTCTGTCTTGTGTAACTTGCTGTATCTGCTTTGACATCATTATAGCTGTACCAATTGACAGCAAGTGAGGAGCCAGCCTTTGATCTCCATTGCAAGCCATAGGAACTGTGCTTCTCAGGACTGACTGAGACACTTTACACCTTGGACCAGATCTTCTCACACCTTGAGAGCCTTATGTGTGCAAGGAGGCAGCAACATAAGTGATGGGAGGAGATGGCCTCTTTGCACCTCTGAAGTGTGACCTGGATCTCTCTCTTCCCACGACAAATAGTAGAAAGCTGGCACAGAAGTGCAGCTAAAGCTCCTTTTCTCAAGTGTGAAATAACAGAAGTATCTTCCAGCTCCTCAGGTAACTGCTCATGTGAGGTGCTGACATTAGTGCTCACCATTAGGTGCCAGTCTAGCTTGTGGCTAAAGATCAACCCCAAATTCCCCCCAGGTTGGTTGCAGACCTTCCCATTATGTTTTCAGCAGCTCCATTGCGCTCAACAACAGCAGGAGTCAATATTCAGTCTTTGATCCAAACCCAGACTTCTCCTTGGCTTGTGGTAAGGCATTGGCATGCTGGGATTCATAGTCCTTGCTGGATAATTAAGGGAAAAGATGGACACAGTTTGGTAAATCACCCATAAATTAAGCCCAACACAGCGGCTCTTGGCAGGCTGCTAGCACAACACTTAATTGAGGAAAATTTGGCCCTCAACATCGTTCCTTGTGAATCTACCAAGTACCTTGCATATTGATTATTTACTAATCAGGAAATGTACTTGAGCAAGTTTATTCCTGTATAAACTCCCCAAGCATGCAAATGTCTTAAAGCAGGCTACATTGCTACCAATTGTATTTTTAATTGCTGTGTTTAGAGAGTCTCATTGATCTAATCAGAGCTAAATGAGCCCCCTGGTACTTCCCATAGGAAAGTTTACTCAGGATGTGTTTCTTTCATTTGCTGGAGCGAAGCCTTCTGCTGCGCTGTCCCCGGTCAAACGCAACGCGGCGGGGGCCGCTCCCTGCTTTGCTAAACCTGCTGCTACTCCTGCAGTTCAGAAATCCCGTCACCCGGGCGGTAGGAAAGCAGCTGGGTGACATTCTCAGTAATTGCTTAATACTGTCATTGCATTTGCTTACAAGGAAAAAAGCCACAGACTATCAATCAGCCGGCAGAATATTCATAGTCTATGATAATAGCAAGTGCTTTTTGAGCGTCATGGCAACAGTCACACAAGCAACGTGATCTTGTGCTTGAGTACTTCCTGCTGCATTCCTGATAGTGTCCATATTGCTCCATTAATTTTGCTCTCTTTAACAAAAAAAAAATAAAAAAAAAAAAATCCATCTTGTTTCTGTTTGGCAAATGTGCAAAACAGACAGCATCTTTTCCCAGAGCCTCCTAGCGAGCAGGACCTCTTGGGGTATCTGCAGAGCATCTGTAACTCCTCTGTAGCCTCAATTTGTCCCATACTGGACCCAGCATTTTAGGAATTATGTCTAGATTGTTACAGCAGGTAATCTCTGAAATCAGATTTGAGATGGGCTTTGGTGAAAAAGATTTAGAATAATCTTATTAAATAATTTGTTGAAAGGGCTTTTCAGACAAGGGGAAATAAATTGATTTGTCTAAGACACATCTGGACTTGACCAATTCTCTGTTTGTGCCAGTAGCCTCTGGTTTTCAATTGCTTTATCTCTTTCAAATTTGTGAGTTCATGGCTTTTAAAAGCCAGAAAACATTGTGAGCCTTTAGACTTCTGCATTAGAAAATCAACCAGTCTTTTCCGTATCAGGTCCCTAACTTTTGAACATCAGTGCCATCTATTTTTAGAAGGGGCTGCTTGGAGGTCTGCAGCTGATGGGTAAGCTGCTCTATCCACTAGTAAGTTATTCTAAATATTAGCAACCATTCTCCTTAAACAACAACAAAGCACCAAAACAACACAACAAAATGAAACAAGGAAAGAGCCAGGGTCCTTATTTGCAGTCTGAATTTGCTCAGCCTTGACTGTTGTCCCTTAGAGATCACTATGAATTTTGCTTCCGCTTGAAGAGCTGAGTTCTGTGCAAGGTTTTCCTCATGCAGGGGCTAATAAGCTGTAATTGAGTTATCCCTTAACCTTCCCACGGATAAAATGCTTTAGATAAATCAGTTTAACAAAAGTGAAAAGTTCTGCTGGGGCACAGGTGTCTCCACATGTGTTCGACAGCTTCTAGACCACCATTTGACCTCCACTGTGTTTCATCTAAAGACCATTTCAACTCCCATGAGGACCTGAACTGCAGGTTTCCAAATGAGTGTACTCTGACAAGAAGGTGCACCAGGAAGAGACTTAGAAGCATTTATTTACAGCACTTGAACCAATAGCCCAGTTCAGCCATCACCCCCCACAAATGATCCCTGCTAATGCAAATTTGCCATCTCAATCTGCCTTCCTAATGTATGAAAAGTATTTAAACTACTTTGGTCATTTTGTTGTAATATCTTTGTTATTTTCTTCTTTCTTAAGAGAAGAAAGGAGAAATGCAATGTTTGACCAGGAAAGTAAGGGGAAAAAGTACCTTGGTCTACGTTGAAGGAAGACAGTTCCAACTTCCAGTTTCACCTTTTCATTCCCAACTCTATTTGAATGTTTGAATATTTGAATATTTGAATGGTTCCAGGGATGCGGCTTCTTACCACCTCTCTGGGCAACCTGAGGGTCTCACGACCACCCTCACTGTAAAAATTTTCTTCTTTTTCTGCAGTCTAAATCTCCACTCTTTTACTTTAAAACCATCACTCCTTAACCTGTTTCAATGGGACCTGCTAAAAAGATTGTCCCCATCTTTCTTATAAACTCGCTTTTAATATTGAAAGACCATAATATGGTTTCTAGAGCCCTCTCTCCTCCAGGCTGAACAACCACAACACTCTCAGCCTTTTCCTTATCTTGGTTCTTAATTTAGTCCTCACATGCTTGAGTTTCTTGGTGATCACAGTGGAAATAATGGTGGTGGTGCGGGCACTTGGTCCATCCATGTAGGCATGGCCACTGGGGCAAGTGACTGCTCACAGGATGATGCCCAAGGACGTGGCTGCTCCTCTGCCAATGGATTATTTGTTTTTAATATTTATAAAGTGCTTTGATAGGCTCATTTACCGGGAGCTAAGTAATAGCAAGGCTTTTGAGGGTTGGATGCTGCTTGTCAGATGCTACTACATTAAGTCTACAACTGAAAATCACACTGCCTGTCTTCAAAGAGGTTTGGCTGGTGTAAATGAACCTGTATTTTAGAAGTTCTGGAACAGATGTCATACTTTGCCCTGGAGATCTCATTACTGTTCAAATGTATGCACAGATTTTGCCACATTACCAAAGTAGCAGGGTCCCTCTCCCCCACAAAGCAGGATTAGCTGCTGGTGTCTGTAGTTATTTTTGTCAAAAACCTTTTGAAAGCCTGTGCGATGAGAGAAGGAGGGAAAGTTCAGAAAAAGCCAGTATCTGTCTTTATTAATTACAGGATGATTAATTATTTAATCTGCCCAGATATTTGTATGCACAACTCAACTCATTCTCATTTATCCGGCTTTCAGCACCATTAATCAGGGGAAGTTTTAAATGTGAAGGAAGACAGGTTGATTGAAGGTGTTGCATGGCAATGACCCCTTTGGTCCCCCAGCTCTGGGGCCATTGATCACAGCAAGGGCTGGCCCTGCCTCCTGCTTATGAGTGCCCAGGATTTGGGCCATTCAGTGATTTGCTTCAGGCTCCTCCAAGGCTACTTCTCCAAATTTCTTTACTGAGTTTGAAATCCACCGTGGGCTGAAGTAAAAGCACAAGATAGAGAGGTAGCAAGGGAGGGTCTGGAAATGGCCCTGACTTAGGGCAGCTGAAGAGAAGTTGCCCCACTTCATTCACTGGGAATGTATTCTGGGATGGTGCACATTTATCTGGATCACTGGATGATGCCTTAGCTTAACCCTCTTCCATCGTGGTTCATTACCTTGGGAAGTACGTGCAAGTTTCCAACATGCAGCAGTTGCTCAGGAGATGCTGGGTAATTTGTCATGCTGCCACAGGGTTGATCATATCTACTCAGCTTCTGGAGTACACACATCCAAGCAGAAGTCATTTTCCTACCTTCATTTAACTCCTAGGCAAGGAGTCGCCAGGTCTGGGGTTCAGGAGGGAGAATAAGCATGCATGGAAAATAAAGCATCCTACTTTGCTGGGGTACTCTTCTCCAGGTAGGGGTGTGGGGAAGAGGTAGGTGGATGTTAGATCCAGCCCGGGCACAGACTGGTTTTTCCTTTTTTATTCTCCACCTTCTGCTTAGGACTTGGCAAGTGCCAGGTTATCAGACTGCAGTTGCCAACTCCCATAATTTTAGAATAATTTTAGAAGGAACCTTATGTTATTGGAATTGTGCTTAGATCCTTAGCTCCTGGAGTCAAGTTATACTGGAAGTCATCTGCCAGATTTCATTTTAAAGCACAATTTAGTTTTGTAATTGCTAGAAGAAGCTTAACAGTAAAGCCTGAAGGATTATTGCAGGCTTAAAAGTCAGATGGCATATACAAACTTCAATTTTTATTTTTCATGTACTACTTTTTCCTGATTTATGATGAATATCAATGACTTAGGGTATGCAGAAATATTCATAAACAATTGGGCCAAGATATCTGGAGCACTTGCACACTCCTTTTTCATGGAAGAAACTTCCATTGCCAAGGTGGTATATCCTCAAGCTGCATTGCTTTCCTTGCACTGTGTAGCCATACCTGGCACTGGCTTTGTCAACCTCTGCTACTCACTCTCATTCAGCCACTTCAAGAGCTGGCTCAAAAAAATAAAATCAAATCAGTGTCCAGATTTGCCTGTGCTGCACCAAAGGTAAATGTATGCCTTGCATTTATAATTAAATCTCCGTTCAAAAAATGTAGTTGAATAGCAAGGAAGTCTTACAGATCTATTCAGCTTTTATTTTAGACTAAGGAAATTGGTGGCAGACTAGAGTTGTAATCCTTGTTCCAACCCTGGGTGGCAGAACACGGACATAACTGTAGTCTTAAGTGCACCTGCTCTGCCATCTCACACAGATTGCTGTTATTGGAGAAAAGAGAAGAGCCTCAGACTCATTAGCCAGAGCAGTATCCTGCACGTTAAACATATCCAGAAAGCCAATTCTCAGGCGTGATGCTAGTAGCAAAAGGATGTATGTCCTGTCTGTCAGGAGGAACAAGGATGATTTTCCCTTCCAAGGAGGGTTAAAGATCACCTTTCATTAGTGTACGGACATTGAGTGAGGTGTCTTCCTAGCATAATGATCAGGGAAGGGTGGCTTGTGTCAGCCACTGATGCTGTAGACCACAGAACCCCATTACAAATGATTCCTGGGGCTTTACTATGCCTTACTTTATTTTAGACTTTTCCTTTTAAGGCCAATCTCCCTCTTTCTCCTGCACACACCTCGTTTTCAGGAATGACTGGGCATTAGCCATTATTGCAGAGTTATTTCACTACCCCAGTATCACCTCAGTACCCAAACAAAACGCACAGAGCTCTTAAGGTGTCGTGCAGGCAATGAAAGGGTTACTACAGGTATGGACAGACAAGACCTGATCTCCAGCAGACACCTAAACGTAGGCTCTCATTCCCTCACCCTTCCCTCCAGTAGGTCACAGTAAAAGTGGCCAGGGACTATTTCTTCAGATCAGCTGCCATCTTCTGACTCCAGACCTTCCCTTAGCCCACAGTGGTTTATGTACAACCATAGAAGAAAGAACATAAAATCAGGATTTATCATATAGTGAGACACCAAGGTAGGAGCCAAGCGATAAGAGTTCCTATTTCTCCTGCAATTTTTGGCAAGCCACCTAATGTCCCAGTTTCCCATTCCTGTCAAGGCATGATAACACTTTTTCTCCTAATCTCTAAATTTTATGTAGGTAAGTTTTCTTCTTCACTCTCCAGAGTCCACCTCTGATGTGCATTCCTCGTTAATAGGATCCAATTTGAGCTGGGAACTGCCAACCAATGGACAGGCACCAGAACATGCCTGTGGAGCATTTTTTGTCCTCCCTTTCCTTTTTGTGTCTCATTGATGGACTCGTGAGTCATAGGACTCACCAGCAGAGCCTCTTCCCATCATAAAGCTCTAATTGCAAATTAACCTTTGTTTGATTCCTTGTAAAACCGTTATTCTCCCTGTAATTGAAAAAGAAGGGAGCACAGTAACAAAGCACCTATTTATTGCTCAGCTTTCTCTGAAATGTTAAATGTTATGTTATCAACTGCTGCCTAACTTGTGAACTCATTAGAAATAGTTCTTTGAATAATGTGTACAGAGGATTCTCAGGGATTCTCTAAGTAATAATTGGGACTGCCAAGGTACTTTGACGTCTTAGAAATGCTGCTTTTGCATGGAGTTAGTACAACATGTTTTGGATTTTTAACATGAATACACTTTCATAGTAATGAGAAAGAAAATTTAACAGTGATTGTAGCTAAATTATCATTTGCTATTAATAATTTCTTTACACTGACATAATTCACTTCTCCTAAAATGTTGTAAATGCTGAGGACCGCTTGTGCAATATCTTTGCACACAGACTTCTCAGTGAAATCATCTGAGATTTTTATACACCATCAGCTTGCAAGACATGAGTAATCTGATGTAAAGCCTCGTGTAACGGTGGGGAGCCTCCTCTTTGATATCAACTATTTTTTCATCCAGGCGTAATTGAAGAGCAGAGATTTTTTTTCGCTTCTTTCATATGAGATATTTTTTCAGTTCTTTCATATGAAGGCCCCAATAGATGCCAATAAACTGAGCACGCCGGTTGTTACGGAAAGATCAGAGAAAAAGGCTTTTAGTAGGGGATGATATTCAGCATTTTCCCACCCCTTTTTGTAGACTTAAGTCAACATGTTTGATGATTAAAAACATCTGGGGGAGCAAGTTCTGAGTCTAGCGAGGAGAAGAGAAATATTCTGACTCTTAAGTACTCCCTGTAATAAACAGCTCCTTTCCTGAGTCTGTAATGGACTAGATCAATAAAACAATTGACGGTAACCATGGGAGAAGAAGAATAACAGCCTCGTTTAGCATTTATAGACTGCCGCTGCTGAAAGACTTTCTAAATGCTTTAATTAAGCATCACAACAACAGAATGATGTACAATACAGGAAGAGTTATTATTTGTATTCTACAGATGGAGATCAGCACAAAAAGGCACCCTCTCCAAGGTCACGTTGCGAGTGTTTGGCAAAGCCAGTAGTGGCAGTCATGTTATTTCACCACTGGCCATTGACTCCAAACGCTGGCGGACATACCCTCCTCTCTGTGGAAACACAGTCAGTTATAGGCCAACCTGGAGAGATCCCTGTAGGCAGAAGTCCAGATGAAACCACCAGGAGTTAAGTGTACAAAGCATTTAGAGGACAATAGTAGACTATAGCCAGCATCTCATTAAAGGAGGGGTGAGCAAGTTCTGGAGGTATAGGAAGTACCCAGCTCCTACCAGATCTCTGCAGAGTGGTTGGGAAGGTTCAGTTCTCGTCTGTCTTTCGACATCTCCTTTTTTTGACAGTTTTCCTAGGTTTGTCTGAATGTGAAGGATGTTACTAAAGACACGGATAATGGAAAAGTCTCTGTTGGTTGCATTTCCATGAGTTTCTAGTCAGGCTTGCTGCAGATAAGCTCTCCAGTGAGCCTGGTTTCATACACTCACCTTGCACTGAACACTGGGTGTCCTGGGTGACTCTCAATGGCTTTAGGGAGAATATCCATGTTTTCAGAGTGGCATTTTAGTGCTCTAAAGGCCACCAACTACAGAGACACAGCTTCACTGATAAATCAGTATCAGAAAATTCTGGAAATACAAATGAAAGAACCCCTACTATCAGGGAAAGAGTGTTCCTTCCCTATGCAAAGCTTGTAGCTTGACTCCTGAGGTCACTGTCCAACAATTTATGCAGAAAGCCATTACAATTTCTCTGTATGTTCCCAGAATTAATGGTGTTTTGACTAAAACTCAGATCTGACAGAAGACTTAGATGTCTTGACTGGAAAATTATGCTGCTTTGGCTACTGAGACTCTGTGTGGTGTGAGGCAAGAGTGGGAAAAATCAAAACAGAAACTCAGAAAACAGGCTGAGTGAGGATCCACCTGATGTCAACACTTTCAGAGTCCTATTCAGACATCACAAATCCTACCTGTGTGTTTCTAGTTTTTTTTGTGTTTGGCTCCAGGTTATCAGCACACTCAGTGTGTAAGAACCAATAGGGACACTGGGTAGTCCCCAAAGTGTGATCACATGCAGCTAGCCAAGGGATAATACAAAAGACAGGGAGTTTACACCCTGAAATTTCATCTCTAAGTAGATCTGCAACCTTCCCTTCGAAAATCAAGCAGGGATTTTTTAAAGAGGAATATTACAGAGGTGAAAGCATCTCTTGTCTTACATTGTTATGATCTCTTAAGAAAGGAGGGAGCAAGGCTGAGTTTTCACCTCTGTCAGGAGGTGTCACACCTTCAGAGCTTATCTCCCAGGAGCACACTCTGGCCTGGCCAGAGGTGTCCTCAGAAAGCACCCACTCTCCATTGTCCCTGGTGAGGCCCTCCCACCACATTTGCCTGGACAGAAGGAAGCCATTCAAGAGCAGGAGGGATCTTCTCCCAGCACCTCCCCATTATTTTATTCAATGATGTTCAGTGCAGAGTGCATCTGCTCTGGGGATTTTGAAGTAAAACTGCAAGGCATATCGTCCCAGCTGCTAGATTGGTACGTAGCGAAACTGGGCTCCATCCCCAACGGGAGGTTTTTTGCCTCTTTGATTTTCTTTATTCCTTGTCCTTCCATAGCCCATCTGTGAAACATGTTCAGTGCTCTTTCTTTTTCTGTCCCCTCTGTCTTACTGAACTAAATAGTAGCTTCATCCTTGCTTTACTCTTGGCACATTTTTGTTGGGTTGGATAAAGGGAGTGATGTGTTATGAAAATAAATAAGAATTAAGCACTTGGAAATGCAGCATAGCAAGTCTACCAGGGACCAGAGCCTACTTTCTGCACTGGCTTTACCCAGGCCACCTTAATTTATAGCTTTAGGCCCTTGATCTTAGTTGGGAGAAGAAGTTGTGGAGGAAACACCTATGAATGTAATTCTGTGTATGCAAAGATGTTCTTCCAGGCTGAGATCCCGGAACCCACTCATCAGGTGCAGCATGAGCCAGAAGACATTTATTTATTCAAGGATGTTTATGGCATCTTCTCTTACAAGCGTTTATGTGCCCAGAGAACCGTACCTTGGCTGCTTTTCTGCATCACACACTCATCTCTGGGGCATCAACAATAAGTTTCCCTTGGAACTATGAAACAATACCTTGGCTGTGCTGGTGCATCCCCTGCACAGCTGGAAACACACTTGGGTCTTTTGGAGTGGAATTTGACCTTTCAGGCATAAGATACAAGAAGGATCACAGTCCCTTTACTATGGCTAAGCACAGATCCTTCCCAGTGCTTCAGAAGGATCATCTGTTTGGCTTGTCTTGAAAACCTTTACAGACTAAAGGCAATCTCTTCCACAAATTTACGTCACGGGACCGGCCTCTGGTTCAAGAAATTGTTTGTTCATTGAATTTAGGTTAAATTTTGGTACTGAGTTTGGCAGACATCTTTCATCTTTTCTCATCTCAGTTAAAAATTGCTTGGACTCATCATGAATTTATTCTCTTGTGTGATATTCTGCCACTTGTAACAGCATATGAGTCCTCAGACCACATCCAAAGCCCTCCATCGTGTCATGCAGGCATCACCTGGGCTATGAGCCTTATAGCTCCCTGTCCCTGACCAGACCATGGAATACCTCATGTGGCAGCTGTGTCCGAGCAGTTGAAGTCCCATCCCTGCTGTTGAAGCCATGAGAAACTCTTTTGTACTGGCAGCCTCTATTTAGAGCGAGAGAAGAGAAGCTGATGGGGGATTTCTGTTTCACAAGTATTTTTATGCAAGCAGTGTTTGGAGTGGATTGCATTTACAAGTATCCTAATTGTCTGGAGTGCTTTTACCAAAGTGTGCCTAGTAAAAATGGCCTTTTGCTTTCCCCTCCACAACATTTACAGATGCACAGGGCAGAGTGTGTATTTTATCTTCAAGAAAACCGGCCAAGGGATGGAATTTTAAGCAGGGATTTTTGCTGTTTGGTTTTCTGTTGCTGTTGTTGTTGTTTAGTTGTTTGTGTTTTTTTTTTCTTTTTGTAATTTATAAGCTACTCTTTAGGGTTGGAGAAATGTTTTGACAGAGAGGAAAGAGATGATAATAGATAATGGAGTAATCCATTTGTTGTGGCTGCGTTACCACTGAGATTTGTGTACGCTGGAGACCGCTAATAAAAATTGAGCCATTTACACATAATTTAGTTGATTGAGTTAGTTCTGACTCTTTCACAGCTGCCTCTGAAGTGCATAGTTACTTAAGGTTATCATTTTGAGAAGGTTTTTAATTTAGATGGATGCCAGAAGCACAGGCTACTCTTATTAGGAGACATTCTGTGCTGTCCTTGTACTGTGCTTTATATAATTAGCACATACTTAAACAGTACAGATATTTAATAATCCCTCTGTGTGTTCCACGTAATGATTATAATTATGCTGCCGGGCTGCCTGTGCAAACCATGCAGCACTCAGCCACATGTGGAAACAAAGGTCTTCGTGGGGCCCTTCCAAGGACTGGCTCTTCTCACGGTCCACAGGCCACTCAAATACTGGGAATGTTCACCCTGACTATAGAAAATACTTGGACTGGGTACATGGACAAGAGGAACTCTAAGCACAGTTATCCTCTGGCTAAGTCAGTGGTGGCTGGAATTTAATGCTTACTCCCCAGAATGAATGTTTCATTTATTTTTTCCCATTTATTAACTGTTCTGAGATCACCAACACACTGTACATACATTTTTGTAAAGGATTACAGAGAAAAACCTTGAGTGCACAAGTCTCCACGTGCCTACAGACATTAAAAATTAGCCCACAGTCCATCCAGTTCATTACACACTTCTCTGCAAGCTACATTTCAGCAGCTGTCTCAGTGGCATTTGAGCCAAAGAAGGACAATATTTAATAAAAACATTATTTCTTATCCAGATTAACTTCCTCTTAGGAAAATCCAGAAAATCAATCTCACAGCTTTTAAAGGTAGTGCTCTCCAAGTTTGTGTGTCAGTTTACACATCTTCAAAGTCTACAGGTTCATAAGCTGATCTGCACATTCCTAATGTAAGATCTTGAAACATTTTCCTGGCAGGAATCATATCTTAATAGCAAAATGGTGCAGCAAGCCCCCTCCTCCCCCACTCTGAGTTTATGCTTCCTGGTGCTGGTGACAATACAGGGACACTTGAAAAATCACATCAGGAGGAAGAAGTGTCCGAAATTCTCAGTGGTGCTCACTGCCATCGCTTTGAAGTCATTACTAAGGATAGGCATTTAAACTGAAAAGTAAAAGGAGGTGTCTCCTCCACAGCTTTCCTTGTTACCAGAGGCAGCACCATCTCATCACTGGGGTGCTCTACTTGAGCCCATTATACAGGGCTAAGGCAAGGAGGCCAATGACCAAACCTAAGTGACGTCCATCTTTTCCTACACTGTTCCTGGTGCCAGATCTTGCAGAGAGATCTCTGTTCAGCCTTCTGCCAGGTGGATGCTGGCCATGGCCTGGACACCATAGTCTGCTCTTCCCTGCTGTAACGCATTACTTATGCCCAATTATTCACCAAGCAGTTTATGCTGACAAACTTCAGTTGGTCAGTTGGTTCTGAGTTGCCTCACTCCCACCACAGATCCCACTGTTGCCAGAGGAGTCACGGCTATTTTACACCAGTGGAAGACCTGCCCTAAAAATGCCAATATTCCTGACTTCCTACAATGATCTTCTTTATTTACTTGTTTTGAAAAGAGGAGTGGCAAAAAGCAAGTAACATGGAGAATTATTGATGCTAAACTTCTTCAGAGCTCTTAGATATTCAGCACACTCACAAGCAGTTATTAGCTCTTGGAATACTTTTGCACAAAGAGTAATCTGATGATGAATGCATCAGTTTACCCTCCTGCAATCCAGCCTGCTTCATGAGTTACTCCATTTGGCACCAAAAGCCTTTCAGCCAAAATGACTTTATGTTCTTCATTGACTGCCCCTTACTCATTACAGCTTGAGTTGTCTAATTTCATTAACGTAATGGACACTGGCCCAGTAATTTTCTTTGGAATGATAAAATAGAGCTCTAGATAGCTTTCTGGTGCAGGTTGTCAAGTTGCAAGAAAATTATACCTGCAGGAACATGTATGAAGCTAAATGTATTTTGATGGGGTTTTTTTGACAAAAATTAGATCTTTTGTTGCCTCGGAGACATAGAAATGTTTGAGAACAGGCCCCTCTATAGCTAATGGAGAGACACAGCCCATCTCTTGGTAACTTCTGTCCTTCTGTGGCTACAGCCAGTCCATGAGGTGGGGAGAGTGGGATAAATTTCCATGCTCAGCACACGCATAGCATCAGAAAGCTGTATTCTGGACTGATCACAGTTGTTGTTCACTCTCTGAAACACCTAACCACGTCTGCTCTAGGCTCCTTGGATACTCTGTGGACAGACAGGCACACCAGGGAGGTGAGCAGGAGTTAGACGTGTCATGAGTGCTTCTTTTTTCAGTGTATTTCTGCTCAACTTGAGACTGAGATCTGGCATGAGACACCAGTGTAGGTCCTTGGCTCCTTTAAAGCCGACAGCACTATCACTACTTATGAGCTGTACCTTGGGAGTCAGATCTCAACATCCCACTCAGTGAAGATGGCTTTTATTCTTGGAATGACACTAATGTAGAGGTAACAATCACAGAATGTCAGGGGTTGGAAGGGATCTCCAAAGATCAAGTCCAACCCCCCTGCCAGAGCAGGACAAAACCAGGGCAGATAATGGAAAGAAGATTTGCTAAAACGCACTATCTCAGAGAACAGAGAAAATGTGTTTCATAGCTTAGCATGTTGCACATAAGCAGATCTGACAGATTAATTTTCTAACATGGTACACAGGAAACTTGAAATGAGCTTTCCAGTTAAGTGCAGGACACAGAGTGTGTCTCCACAGTGTGGTTCATGAAGGTTTTCAGCCATTTCTCTCCTCTCAGTGCTGTTCATCCTCCTCATTCTGTCTCTTTCCTTTCATGAGATGCATTTACAGGTATAACTGCCAAAAAGAGTGTTTCTCTCTATGTCTATTGGTTTGACAATGGCATAGGGTGGACAGGGACACCCTTAGATGCTTCTTTTACAAAAAAACCCCTTCAGGATGTGAATTCTGAGTTTCAGTCTTGCACTTATGACTTTTTACAGCTGGAAGAAAAGATGCAAAAATGCTTAAGCACACATGCAAATAAGACACTGTAATGGAGTTAGCTTAGCATTAAAAAAAAAAAAAAAAAAAAGCTAATTTTCATATCCAGGATGTACAAGACTAGTCAGCATTGACATCCTTGTTCCTCTGAGGTAAAGAGTAAGCGGGACACCTCTTCTTGGGAGGGGTCTGAGGATCACATTGTCTATCTTAGGGCATGTATGACTCAAGGTATGAGCTACTGTACATTGTTTCAGGATAGCAAAGTCTTGCACAGTTCCTAGAAGAACAAAACCCAGAGACCTGGACGTGTTTAACAGAGCACTTAACTTACACTGATTTCCAGCAATTGACATTGCAGCACTTAAAATTTTCCCCTCTACAATGACATGAACTGCACATCCCAGCTGAGCACCCCAGTGAGTAAGCAGTGAGAGCAGATAGTGAGGCAGCACAATGCAGCTTCTGTGATTCAGGGCATTCAAAGGGAGAAAAAGAAAACTCAAGCAGAAGTCTGCAGAGTCAGCAGACCAAGGGCAACCATTGGCATGAAGGTTTTCAAAAGTGCTTGAGATACTAAAGAAAGTGTTTTGCATAAGCCAGATGCTCAGAAAGTAATGCTGAAAGTGGGTGTCATTATTTTTCCACCTAAACCTTGTGTGTGCAAATGTTTGCCAGTCAAATGGTTGCTGATCCATTTAAGTTTCTAGCCTAAGGCACCCATGGGCTGCAAGTATGGACCTTATTTTCTTTGTGCATGAGGGGGTGTCTGTGACAAAAAGAAAAAGTCTACAGCTCACTCCCTTCTTGCTTTGATGTTTTTGGTGACCTGCATGTGGTAATGCCCAGGACAACATGCCTGAGTGCCACTGCTGCATATGAAGCTGTCGCAGGTATGGCAGCACACGTTTCAGCCAGCCCTTCCCTTCATTGCTTTCTTCCCCACCATGGTGGCAGACTTTTTAAGGCTGGAAGGTTTTGAAAATCAAGCTGAATGGCCCCTTTGTTTGCAGGCAGCAGACAGGTGGCATTGCTGTGGTCTGTGTTAGTGGGGAAAGAGGAGAGTGTATTTCCCCAGTGTGTTACTTGCTCGCTAAGGTCAGATTTAGGCCAGTGAAAACTTTGCTCTCAGTCCCTACATAGCTGAGGAGCAAGGATCTCCATCTTGAGATTATGTTCTTTTTTATAGGAGAAGCTGTTGAAAAAATAAATAAATAAGTAAATTAAGCCTCAAGTGCTGGCAAATCCACGATATGACCATGGGAGAGCCTTTCCCCCAGCCAGCATCCCCCCCAGTCAGAAATGAGTGCCACATTCCCAGTCTGATGCTGCCTGCCATACCCAGCTATTGGATCTTCTCTCAGCCCTGAACCTTTCCTCCCTGCAGACACTGGTGGGTCGTGATGGTGCTGGCTCCTGATACAGACAACGTGTTTCTCAACTCTTAGTAACTCCTGAGTAGCTTAGAAAGTTGGCACTGCAAAGTGCTGCAGGAACAAAAATTGTTATCGCTCTGTATTGGAGGCCTGAGAAAATTATAGCTGAGTTTTTGGGTCTTTTTTAAGGCTGGTAGCTCTACCTCACTGCCCAGAGTTAATTTAACTTCGCAGACTATGAAGAGAGAATGCCAAAGTGGTTTTGACTGGGGGTTAATCCATTAAATTCCTCCATGTATCCAAATGTGTCAATCTTTGGCTGCAGCTTTCAGCTTCTAATAAAATGTCCAGGTACCTAATTTGGGTGTTACTTCAAATGGGACATGGCAAGATGAGGAAGTGAGCAGTTTCTGGCAGAAAATACAGGTTTTCATCTTCATTATCAGCTTCCCCATCTGCAGAATTTGGGGTTCACCCATCAGCTGATCAGGAAGTGAGCTGGTCTGGGCAAGGCTGACCTCTGCTTTCCCAGCCTCGGTGACTGGTGTGGGTAAGCTTTGTAACGCAGAGCAGAGCCAACCTTCCCAGTGTACAACACAGCTGGAGATCTTCATTCTCATTTGGCCAAACTTCTTGTTATCTCAATGACTTTATCAGCCAATGCTGGAGTAGCTGGAAAACAAAGCTTCATCAAACAGCTCTGATTGTGTTAAGGTCCTTTAGAAGGAAGGGGAAATCCTCCATGGATGTCTTCATTGGCTCAGCCCAGGGCTTAAAAGGACTCTAAAAACTCATTAAAAAGTAGGGGAAAAAAGATAGAGTGGAAGTGAGAAGGTGGCCTGGCCCCAGCACTCTGCTTTTTTGGTGTTCCCATCCCCCCCAGGATCATGGCTTGTAGACCAGTATGCAACACTAGAAGTACTTAGAAACATCTTTGTGTGGAAATCAATGAAAAAAGAATCAGGGCTTAATTA
This sequence comes from Megaceryle maxima, assembly GCA_024605025.1. Taxonomy (NCBI): domain Eukaryota; kingdom Metazoa; phylum Chordata; class Aves; order Coraciiformes; family Cerylidae; genus Megaceryle; species Megaceryle maxima. Next base: position 162,332 of record JANHGN010010490.1, on the reverse strand, counting down.
TGTACATCAAGTACATTTTGTACATTGGCTGAGAGCCCTGGGGCTGTTTAGCCTGGAAAAGAGAAGCCTGAGAGGGGATCTTATGAATGTTTACAAATATCTGAAGGGTGGGTGTCAAGTAGAAGGGACCAGTCTCTCTTCAGTGGTGCCCAGTGACAGGGTGAGAGGCAATGGTTACAAACTGGAACACAGGAAATTCCACCTCAACATGAGGAAAACCTTTGCTGTGAGGGTGGCAGAGCCTGGAACAGGCTGCCCAGAGAGGTTCTGGAGTCTCCTTCTCTGGAGACTTTGAAGACCCACCTGGATCTGTTCCTGTGTGGCCTGCCCTGGGTGTTCCTGCTCTGTCACGGAGTTTGGACTTGATGATCTCCAGACATCCCTTCCAACCCTACCATTCTATGATTCTTTGTCAGCCAACTGAGCTCTCTGGTTTTATTTTTGAAGGGTTTTGGCCCCTCTAGCCCAAGAGGTACCGAGATGAAACTGGGCTGGGTTGTCATTGTGTGTAAATTAGTCTCAGTTACAAGATAGTTCTTGTACATGTGGGAGAAAGGGATGTAGTGCAGCATGTGTGCAGGTGCGTGCGTGTTTATAGCTCATCATTGTTGGGTTTTTAATAGATGGCCTGTTGCTCTTTAAGCAGACTGGGATTCCAGACTTTGTCACGGCTTGCACGTAGCATGAACGTTGCAAAATTATTAAGAACATTGTTCTTGCAGATGTAATGATAAACATAAAAATGGACTGTACAGCTAAAGAAACCCAAAGCTGAACTCCACTCACAAACCTGCTGTGCATCCGGACCGTTGGTGATGAGTTAGAATTATACGTTATGCAGCTCTCACCACCACTGCTGCTGCCGATAGCAGCAGGAAGATGTAAAGCTTTTTATTTTCTTGCTGATAGCTATCCCAAGGAGATGCCATTTCTTACAGGAATCCTTCCCAGTAGAGTTAAGCTCCTGCAAACCTGTGTCTTACCTTTACATGAGAGTGACCATAAGCACCGTAGTTGTTTTGTGCCATTAATTCTTCTTTGGAGCCCAGTTCTGCCAATTGCTGAGCACCTTCGCCTTCCACGAACATCAGGGCACGTTAAGAGGCACAGTGGGAACTCAGTACCAAGTAGGATCAGACTGTGATGCATCAGTATTAAGGTCAGACTTACAATGCATTAATATCACTCAACAGAAATATTAGCTGTCAAGAAGCTTAGAATTGTTCTTTTTATGGCTTAGGGAACAGTATTATAGCAAGAATGACGGGAATATAAATTCAGAGGGTGTTTACAAGGTGGGAAAACAAGAGTCAACATAAATGGGCTATTATCTGTATTCGGTATTGCCTGATTCTCAGTGAAATGAATGTGGACAATTTGTGCTGAGTAGTTTTTTTCAAGGTTAGTGGAGACAAGGAGTTGTTCCCAGGGGAGGGTGAAGAGCAGACGGTGATGGAGATGAGCCGCAATACAAGGCGTCAGGTTTTTCTCCCCACAGCAGTGTTTCCAAAAGCAAATGATGGAAGATGACTACAGCACTGATGAAGCTGTGTGCCTCATCATGCTCTGTGAAATAGTGTCTTCCTCCCCTACCTTAAGCCCCAAGCAGATCTGCAGGGGTCAGTGGGGTCAGCTCCATCTGTCAAAAATGCTGTGGCTTGCCAAAAAGAGGTTGAAACAATGCAGAGACCAGAGATGAAATTTCTTCACATTATTAAAAAATACTATAACTGCTTCCAGAATAGCTCCAAATAATATGAAAACTGTAAATTCATTATGGACATTGCTTTTAGAGCTGTAACACCAGCAACAAAAGCCCTGTCAAGAAGTCTAGAGGTGAAAGTACAAGTCACAAAGATGTGAAGACAGACACTATTTCTTAATAAATGGATTTATGAAAACATATTTTGGTCTTAGGCACCGTTAAGTCCAGTGATGACATCAGCCCTTAAAGTATGTCATCACATAAAGGTCTGGTCAGGTCAAAGAAGGCAAAGGGAATGTTTTGAAATAAAATTTGTCAGACTGGAAGATATAATGGCCTTCAAATTAAATAAAGATGGTGATTCCAAATATTGCAATGTCTTTCATGTAACCATGAAGTTAGTATAATATCTTCTTGCCAGGGGCAGTAGTGAGCTGAAAAAGTAAATACTGTATATAAAGAAAATCTGAAGTAATATTTGGTTTCAAGGGTCGTGTTTGGCATGCGTACGAGTTGTGCTAAACTGTAGTCAGGTATCAGCTTCTAGTTCAAAACCAGTTCATTTGATTGGAAACATTTTCAAATGACTTACCACAATTCAAAATGAAATGGCAACGCATTTTAACCTACTTACCAATTTTTCTCCTTTTCTGGAGATAATCTCACTCAACTCTATCCAAAATTGCAAATAGTTTTGGTCATTTTTTAAAGATTCTTAATCAATACATGCTGTTATTTTACTTCAAGGATAGGGTTTTGCAAAAAGGTCATAAATTGAGTGCTTCTGGAATATAAAATGTCTTGGAAAGCTACTAGGAAATATTTCCTACAGAAGACTTCAAAGTGGTTCCATGGGAATAGGAAAATCTCATTACCTGAGAATTAATGTAAAAATGGAAATAGTCTTTGAAAGCAAGAATGGTAAGGTAAAATTCTATGACCTGGTCTGTACAGGTCAGAATACATAATGAAAATTGTCAAATTGTAGCCTTAATAATACATGAAAAATAAAGTATCCCAGGAATGCAGCCATTCTTCTTCTCTCAGAAGAAATTTTACCACCTTGGGTTTTTTTTCCACCTCTTCCTCGTGATGAAATGCTCCACATCCCTAATACATCACAATATGGCTATTGTCTCCAATTGAATCCATCACTAACCATATTATCCTTCCCCTCTATATTGATCTGGATGAAGCACTGGCTCCAGCAGCTCCCTTTGGTGCTTTTAGGCCTCACCGAAGGGCAGTATCTTCAACCACTGGAATAAAATCTGGTGTAATTAAGGACCTGATGTAGAAGTCAGCGTGCTGGAGACTGCATTACTGCATTAATTGGATAGCTCACTCGCTCTGCACGCACCCCAGATTGGTTAGTCCTTATACAGAATGGGGCTGCTACTAAAAGAAAGCTCTGTGACTGCAAAATTAATTTGCTTTTCCCAGCCTCCTAGCACTGCAGTGATTGCTCAATCCTGAGCGATTCTGCAACATGCAAAGTACCCCCCAGGGAGCCTGGACTGTAAAAGGATTGAGTTGTGGGGCTTGGCCATGTTGTAGGCACCTGGCTACGCCTGGACCTGTGTGCATGTTAGTGTAGAGTGAGTTTACAAAACCTTTCCACCGGCTGATGATAGCTCTGATAGGTGTTAGATTTAGAAAAATATTATCCTTTCTGCTTCATAGCAACACAGCACTGGAAGCACATTCATCACATGCCGAGCACATTTAACTATATATTCATTTACTTTGAGAACCTATTTCTGAGAATACTTGGCTTTGTTTAAAATAACAGCAAAAAGTAAACAAACACCTGAGAGACCTCCAGCTCAACAGGCCTTTATTGGTAGGATATCCACAGCAGGTCTTTCAGTCCCTCCACCTCTACAGTCACCTTTTGACTTGTGTGAAAAGATAAAGTTTGTCCTCAAAACTTTTAATAGCAAGACCTCCAGACTTGGGCATTTCTTCTGAGCTGAGAGCTGAGTGGAGACCACATCCCCTTCCCTAAAACCCCTCCTCCTGTGCAGCCCTTACCTGAGTCCTAACCAGCTCTGACATGATCCAGCCATGTGAACAACTCCTGGAAGGTCCTCAGTATCTTCAAATCTCTCTTGACATTGAGGGGCTAGGATATTCCTGTTTGGCTTTTTGATCTACCTGAAATTCATCTGTCCCGCTGCTTTGGGTTAATACGTCACATAACCCTACTGCAGTCACTATGCAGGACATGAACTCCATCAGTATTTGTGGAGCAGTGTTACTGGCTGTGTATGTTTCAAGCAGGTGGGGGCAAGATGGCTTATGAGGTGCCCCAGTGCTCTTCATGGAGCACACTGGGAGAGGAGAATTGCATTTGCAGCTTAAATTTCGGGATGCTTTAAATTCCGCGTGAGTCCTGGTTAGAAAGGCCAAGCTTCTTTAACAATTAGCTATTTATTATTTGACACAGTAAAGAAATATCTTTTTACATGTCAGAAAAAAACATGTTTGCTATGATTTCATGTGGCTTACCATCTATTTTTAATAAAAGCTTTCTGATTAGGAGCTCTGCATTGTAAACATCTCTTTATGTGTTCGAGGAGCTGAGGTACTGGGTATCTTCTAGCCCTCAGCAGGATGGCATCCCTGCTCCTTTCAGACTGGACTCTTGTTCCCAGCCTGCCATTCCCTGTTTTGAGTCCGGCTGTTGCAGACCTCGGCTCAGCACACAACTGCTCATGCCCCTAGGTGCCCACAGCGCTCACCCAGCTTCCCATCTTAAAAACAGGAAAAGAGAGCCCAGCTCTATCTTCCTAACCTGTTCTGAGAAAACAAACTAATTTGGCAGCTCTCCTCAAGCAAGAGCCTCACACCAGGCCCTCCACTTGGCTAAGTTAAATGATCCACAGCTTTACCTGTGCCAGGGGGATTCACAGGGGTGATCATGTGAGCAAAACCCATGCTGGGCAGCTGGTTAAACGGCTCTTTGATCTAAAATCTTCTCTGCGGAGTCGGTAAACCTTTCAGAATTGGGATCATCAAGTACAAAACATCTCCCTATCTCTGTCTCTCATCTGCTGCACACTGACTTGCCTGGAACAATTGTTGCCTAAAAGGATATCTTCCTTCTTTTAATGTGTTTTGGGTGGCAAGGGGAGGGGAAGAGGGGGGCTTAATCAGCTTCCATCAAGCTTCACTAGATGGCAGTAAGCAGAGAGAAAATGTTAGAAATCCCATTTTAGAAGGACTCTGTAAACCTCAGTGACCAGCCGCTTTGCACCCCGAAACAAGAGGCTGCACCTGGGAAGGAGCATGTCTATAAAAGACAACAGGATTTATTTAGTTAATGTCTCTTCAAACTCTTTGAAGGCTGTGATTGTCAGAAGAGTAAGTTGGAGCCACAAAACACCAGCCTTTGCCAACTCCTCTGCAGGGATACCAACGGTTGCATCCCAGCTTCTCCGCCCACAGGGTCAGTTTGTCAGCCTGTTGCTCCACTCTGTTTTCTTTTTCTTTAGGGGTCCAGCTTTTCTCTAACCCCCAAACAACCTCCAAGTTTCTCCAAAGTGCAGAGACATTTCATGCCCAGTACCCTGGGGGAGACCCCTCTGCCATCCCCAGGGCATGGGGGCATAAGCCCCAAAGCAGCTTTTCGGTGCCAGCAGAGTAGTTTGGCTTTCCTTCTGCACACCAGATGTTCAGCATCTGTCATTTGGCTTCAGTGAGAAATCTCAGTAATGGCTGTAACCCTTTGATTTGAAGCTGGGCACCTGTCTTGCCCCTCTCCTCTCCTTCCTTGGTGGCAGGATGGCTGGTGGCAGTGCCCTGCTGCACACCATGTGTGCCTGGGAGCTGCAGGCCGTGTCAGACGGCGTGCGGGGATATCTGAGGTTAATCCAACCGCTCACTGTGTTGGACTAGAAGGTGCTAATTGCTGCCAGGGGACTTCTCCCTGCAAGTTCCCTGTGGACATTGTCAAAGGAGGCTGAGGAGACCTGGGCAGGAGTCACTGTGGGATGTGCTGTCAGAAATGACAGATCGTCAAAACCAGAATATGTCCAAATAGGTTTGTTTTAACAAAACTCTCTATGGGAGACTTCTCAGGCCAGCAGTGGGAAGGAGTGTGGCAGAGTGACTAGTCACTGAGTAAGACACCATTCTCAAGCTCTTGTCCCATGCAGGACTTATAGTGGTGGTCCAGGGACACCCCCTCTCCAGGCTCCTGTGGGAAGAGCCAGAAGTATCTCAAGTTTTGCTTCCTGCAGCAAATGCAACAACCCCCAAATTTAAAATATCATCTTTCTGCTCAGAATCTTTTTTTGTTGTTTCTCTTCTGGCCAGCTTTTATCCCAGGCTCCACAAAGGAGCAAACCAGCCAACTCCTCCATGCCATGAGGACACAAAGCACCCAGGTCCATGGCAGATCCAGGAAACGCAGCAGGGTGACCCTGGTGCAAATACAAACCTTCAATGGCACTTCACATTTTAGCTTTGAGGTGAAAAAATCAGAGATGTCTTTGCAATGAGCTAAGACTATGGCAACACCCAGCTCACTGGAGCAGTGCACAGGGAGGGCTTCTGAGCTACACAGAAATATCAGCTGTCACTTATATCCAATTTAAATATCACCTAATATAGATTCAGAGGACCAAGGTCTGGAATACATCAGTGGTCTGGTTTGACCACAGCATTTCCAAATTTTATGCAAGAGTCTCTCTTACTGTCTCTCTTGCTCGATCTATGACTTTACTCACAGTCAAGTGAAGATCCATAGCACTGGAGAGGGTGTCTGCACCTAGAAAGCCTGGAAGCCTGGTGATGAGAGCAATCCTCATGGGCACCATCTGCAACATCCCCCAGTGAAGCCCTGGAAGACCAGTCTCCCAGCCTGTGCCTAATGGGTGGCAGGTGGTTGAAGTGAGGAGATAGGTTAGCTTAGACAGAGGGTGCTACCTGCAAGGGTCTCTGGAGTGGCTTCCCTCTCTCTCCTGGCTTTTTGGGGAACTTAGACTCTTTATTTTAGGAGGTCTGGGTGACCTGCTCATGGCTAATCATTTCATATTTCAGTGATGTAATGCCTGAGTGTGACAGAATAGACCCAAAGCCCAAGGCTGTGTGTCTCATATCAATCTCTCTTACAAACAGAAATAGCCTTGTAAGGCCCAGCTCTCCCTGGTTTCATTATAGCCCTCAGAGATTATTTTGAATTGAAAAGTCCTTTCTGAAGCATGTTTTCAAATGAAATATTTGCTGCTTGGGTAGATTTACAAGTTAGCAGAGATTTTCTTACCTTTTCATAGCCTACCTTTCCTTCAGGACATTGAAGTGTCATACAGATGAACAACACAATGCCATTTTCAGTCATATAAAATCAACCACAATTTAATGGGCCCCCAGATGCATCTTGGCTGTCCCTGGGGGTTGGCTGTGCAAGATCCATACAGCCTTGCTGACATCAAGGATGACACTCCCATGACTTTCCAGGGAATGGAAATGGGAAATTACTCCCTTTTGTTCATTGTGCCCACTTAGAATAAAGGTGCTGTAATGAAATAAATGTATTAAACCTGACTATTCCTTATGCATACTTGTGAAACCATGAGATGCTGTCCTAGGAAGCCTCAGCAATCTTTCAATCTCATTGCTATTAAATCTCTTAAAATTACTATGACCAAGGGCCAGCCCTGCTTGGATTTGTTTAGAGGCAAAAATGAACTTTCAGCAATAGCACTAATGCTGATAATATCAGAGTCTCCAGCCCTGGGCATGCACAGACATCTCCTGCTCATAACCCATCAGGGACTCCAAGTCTGTATCAGTTACTTAGAATGTGAAGCTTTTGAAAGCACCAGCTGTGCTGTGTTAATTTGCTACTGAAGAGCTTAGCGAGGCCAGAGCACAGAATTGCCTGCAACCCTCCTGTTATTGATGTGGCTGATCAGGAGCTTTCAAGGTTGGTTTGAGGTGATGTAACCTACACCTCACTAAGAAGATTAAATATGTTTAAGTGAGGTTACTGCAAGCACTGGACCGCTGCATCTTCTGCGAGGCTTTGCTGCTAATTATTGCCAAACCAGTGGTCTCTGCAGCAGGAGTTGTTACAGCCTTTGATTGCGCCGGTTTGGGAAGCTGAGAGTCATGTGGTACGTTCTCATGTTCCAGTTAGAATGGAGTCCATGGAAAACTACTGGAGAACTGAGAACACAACCAAGAAATGGACAACATCATCATCCTCCTTCCATTCAGAGGTGCCATCTTACAGTTGTTTTCCAAAAGCTTCCAAAAGGTTGCCACATAGGAAGATGGAAACACAGCCTGCTACTTGCTAATGAGATTACAGACTCTAATGCTCTCTAGAGACCAAAACCCCCTATTCAGTAGAGAACTTAGAAAACACAGGGAGTATGGTTAAATGTGAGCTCTCACACAGCACTGTCACAGCAATGCCTGTCCCCCTGCTGGGACAACCTACTGCACTCATCGAGGGATACCTGCAAACTGTGGTCAACCACATTTATTTACTCATAAATGCTCTTATGAATGTATATTAATCACCACTGGTTTTGTGAGATGACATCATTCAGCAGAGATGGGGAGCATACAACCCATGGCACTAAGCTGGATTTTAGGTAGACTGAGTCTAGATTTTTAGCAAATCAAAACCAGAAGTCTCTGCTCTCAGATTCCTCTCAAAACAAAACAAAAAAAAACCCCAAAACCAAACAAGAAAAGCTCTCCTAAAAACCCTCAAAGGAGTAAGTTGATGACAAAAGCAGCAGAGTTTCCCCAGACCCTGGATTCTCTTCTGCATCCCGTGTGCCATGTGCTTCAGGCCATAGCCGCTGTAGGGCAGCATGTTCCTACATGTTTCTCAGCCCAGATCCAAGCCTTTTGATAACAGAACAAATAATGACATATTTCCCACACAGTTAATGCCAGCAATGGTACCGCTTAGTGAAAGAAGCATTTCAACCTTGATTTGGCAGTGGGTTTCACCGCAACATGACGGTTGAGGCTCTTCTTTCTTTGTGCTGTGACACTACAGGAATGTGTAGGAGCGTCTCTCTAGCCCTCAGCAACTGGCACTGGAAAACTACTTGTCCTGTGCCTGATCTGCAGATCAGTTCAATCTCTTTAACATACACCTCCCCTGAGCATCACTGAAGAGACAGGTCTGTTTGTCCCAGTGCTGGAGCTTCCAGTGTGTGCAGAGTGAACTTGGTTTAGCTGTATTTATTTCACACATCTAAGTGGTCAAGCCAGATCTAGTTCAGTCAACGTCATGATTTCTACAATACTATGAACCCAAGGAGTTTTAGCAGTTTGCTCAAAGTACGGTGACACGTACACCTTTCTGTAGGTGGGGAGAGGAAGATGCTGTTGGTATCTTTTATACTGACAGTCTCTGATAGCATAAGCCAGAAGATAGGGCACAGCGTTATTAAAAGAATAGCCTGTGGTCAATTGAATGGCTTATGGCAGCCATAATGGAGGGAAAATGAAGGAGAAGGTTCATCTCTCAGGTTAGACTTCCTGGGATAAGACCTGAAGTCTTAGTCCTTCCAGCTTTAAGGGATGGCAGCTATAAATTTGGAGCTGGGCCTTCACCTGGACTGGACCTAAAACAGCATAAGTCAGGTCCTTTGTATCTGTAGTGGGTACACATCATCATTGCTTGAACTTGGAGCAAGTGGCTGTCTCATGGAGAAAGAAGAGCTAAGGTTTGACAGCTCCAATTCCTGTTATTGGCCTCCTCCATTAACCCAGGTGAAGCTCTCCCCATCTCTCAGCTTCAGTTATGTGACAATAAAATGGGGGGAACCATTCTGCTCCTCCAGAGGAGAATGATTATATTACTGGAACTATACATGCCTGACCTGTTGGATCCATTGACATGACAACGTGGAAGAATTCCACCCAACAGTAAGAAGTAGATGGACTGGTGATATTTAATATTCTAGTAGCATCAGAAGATAGGGTGGAAATCCAGATATGCTGGAAACCCAGCATAGAGCCTTGGGGTCTTGCTCTTGGGATTACTTCTCCAGTTCCCATAGCCGCTGCCAGGAGAGGACATTTGCAGCTGAGGCAGAGCAGACCAGAACTTGTCTGCATATGGACATGGCTGAGCTCTGTTTTCAATGTGCTTGGTAAAACTTGCCCTGAGCATCATTATACTCTTAATCTTTTCTCCATAACATTTTCCTCTCTCTCTCAGTATCGCTTTATTTTGCCAAAGTCAATATTTCAGGTGTTGTTTGCTTTTAATTTGACATTTATTCCCAGCATTCAGATTTTATTCATTCAACCCCTTTTTATTATTGTTTGTCAGCCTTAATTCAGGAGCGTACATCATTTGTAGGTGGAGTAGCATGACTACTAAAGGCTCCCTGACATAATTTGCTGCCCTGCTAACAGTAGCAATAATTTGAGCAATTAGCGAGGCCTTGACATGGGCTTTAGCTTCTCTGTCACATAGGAATACCTCCTCCGTGCAGCTGCCCTGCTATTTATACTCCCCCGTCAAGTCCCAGCCTGAAATAGTGCCCCAGGAGAGCAGCCTCTAATCAGTCCCTTTGCAATGACTGGATGAGCACTAAATAAGTCCTGGCCTTGATTATATTAACGAAGCTGCGTGGGGAATACCCATCCGGAAACCCCCAGGCGCCATGCTGATAGAGCAGTCTGTGCTCCCAGCATCCCTTCCCCCCTCCTTTGCCCCAGGGAGATCCTCGATGGTCCCATTGCCAATGGCCATGGCTTTCGTAACAGAAGGGCCACTTCAGCTCTTGGGCACTGAATCTGCCGGGAGCCTCCATCAAGAGAAGCTGAAGCAACCTCCCAGCTGTTTATCTCAGTCTTCTCTGGTGGGTCTTAGCAGGAGTGGTTAAACATCCATCTGTGGCCTCTCATATAAATTGCAGGTTGGCAATGTTAATCTCCTACACCAGTAAGTACTGAGCAACCTCCTGCAGACTGGCAGGGCATCACTAGTACAGCCAAAGTGGCACATTACTGTCTCAGAGGACACAGTCCTGTGTTTTACCGTCTCATACTTTGGGATGGGAACTGAGGCAGGGATGTCTCACACCAGAATGAAAACTTGTGATGGAGCTGGAATTGCCTCAGACCCTGAAGGTACCTTTGCGCTCTGAGACCACCCCTTTCCCTGGCAGTGCGAGATTAGGGTCTGAATCAGAGGGGCCACGAAGAGCAACCCAAGTCCTTGACTGGCCAGTCAGGCGAGATTCAGCCCATGGGTCCCTTCAGGGCACTGCAACACAAAAAGAGGTGCTTTATCTGTAGGAACGAACAGCTTCTTTAAGCACTCTGGAAAATTTCACATGAAAAATCCCCCTGTGCAACGTCAGAGCTTAAAGCCACCATGTCAAAGCTCTATTTTTGGATCTCATTAAAATAGATAGAATCTGTGCATAAAATAAATTACTTGCCTTATAATTTTCAGTTCAGATAGAGATTTACCAGTAAAAGCAGAAATTAACAAACTTGTTCTGCTTTTTATTATCAAGACCCTGATTCAGCACAGGGTTTTGGTGAGTTTGTGCTTGGCTGGGCTTTCCTCACATGGCACAGGGAAGGTCACAGGTGTCCTTCTAGCCCAGCGGGCTGCTCCTCTGCTCTGCAGGCTTGGAGGGCATCACACTAGAGAGTGCCCCGTGAGTTCTATCACCCACACTTCAGCTCTTACTTCACACTTCAAGACCCACACAGGAGGGTGTGAAGCCACCTGCTCACCCCAGCAGCAGCTGGGATGCAGTGGACACGCGGTGGTGATATTTCCAGGTCCCCAATCCTGCAAATAGGTTGTGGTTGTATGGCAGATGGTTGAGATCTATGCTTGTTGTTTGGGCCAGAGGCAAGTTTGAGCTGGCTGACAGGTATCTAATATACCACGTTAAGTAACTGTAGATGATGTGTTCAGAAGGGATCGTTATTGGCCAGCTGATCTGCCCTGCACACATCACAGCCCTGCTGCCTCACTCCTGCGTCACCAGTGTAAGGGAAGGTCCACTCCCGAGAACCCATCCTACAGGAGGGGTGCTTGGAGCCAGGCTCTAGCTGCCTCCTAGACTTACCCTTCCCTCTCACTGAAGTTCATCATTAGGATTTCAGTATGAGCTTAAAGCTGAGCCAGGTCAGATCTGGTGAACTCTCCGCTAAAGTAGCGTAAAGTCTGTATTTCACAGGAACAGTTCTCAAGACTGACAGGTTGCAAGACTGCATAAAATAAGTGCAGAGTAGACAAAAGAGCACAGTCTGATCTGGCTTCAGCAAGCAAGTGGCATCTGCAGCTAGGAACAATTTCTTTCTTTTCCTGTGAGCTGCCGCATGACGTGATCAAACAGGAATAAGTATCTGAATTAAAGGCCAAAAAAATAGTGCAATTGAATTGCTGATTTCTTAGTAAGGCTCCCTGAGATAAAAGAGTTGTCCCCAGGGAAAAGAGAGGCCGGGGGAAAGCATGAAAGGCATGGTTGATATCTTCTCTGCTTTGCATATAATCCCCTGAAAATTGGAATGTCCAAATGCTTGCGACGACACAAGCAGGAGTCGTACTCTGGGATCACATGAGCAATTATCTGATTCACAGGTGAAGATGGTAATAAAGTGTCTGAAAAGCCAACTGCCAGTGAGAGGGCAAGAAACAGCAGGCTCACTTGGTTATGGGTCACACCACAAACACTTCTTGAGATCAAGCAGTAAAAATAATTAGGGTTGGGAAGACAAGGAGTGAGGTTCCCAGATGGTGTGGGCTATAGATAAGGAGTCATCCTTTTTATCTGCTGCCAGATATCCGTTCATCCAGTTTTGTGGCTGACTCAGATCTCTGTCGACATGCAGGGCTCTGTGCTGGTGGAGCTGTCAGGGCAGTGTTGCTTCCAGCCTGGATTAAAGGTTAGGCAAGCTGGGTCTTGCTTTGCGATCTGGTTATTGGCTTTGGTGTTCATACAACAGAGAAGAGAGAAACTCTTGCCAGAGCGAAGATGGGTTGACACACCTTTGTAGAGGACTAGCAGCTGAGAGCTTGAGGGTGGGTAAGGAGGCTGCATCACACAGGACTTCCATACCCTGCTGTGTAACGCTGGATGCAGCACGGATGACCTTTGCCAAACCTGTGGCCCTGCACGATGCTTGTGTTTGGCCTGCCCAAAGACTAGCTCCATCTTTGTTCATTTGTCAAATAACAAGCATGGCAGTCATCCCACCATAGCCATGATGATCTGCAAAACAATCTTCCTTTCCTTTCCAGGTTCTGCCAGTGTCCACATAGTAGTTGCAATTTGCCCACAGATAAGGTCACAAATAGTGATTTCTGTAGCTCCTTATGTATCTGATTTTGTGCAGATCTGTCTTTGGTTTGATGGTGCATCTGATCAAGAACTGTGTTGAGGAGCATGTGGAAGGAGCATCCTCTCTTGTTACATTTGTCTGAATAGCAGTAACATGCGTAGTCATGCTCTCTGCAGCTTCAGCCTCCAGGAAATAAGGGGATCAACCCTGAGGACAGGAAGAAACACTGTTCCTCACCTCAGGGCAGCATTGCACAGCTAGGGCTGCTCTGCAGTGCCGGTGCCTTTCTTTTAAAACACAGGGTCCCAAGGCTCCAGCAGGGACAGTGGTAAGCTTTTGCAGTGTGGAGATGTGTCTTAAGTAGGACAGATCTTTGAGAGTGGGTGAGTAATAGGGCTGGTCAAAAGCAGAGGCCTGTCATAAGATTTCTCTGGGACGCAGTAGTCCAAAGCCATCCATTAAGCTACTCAGAATTTTTCTGGCTGTATTGGTGATGACAGAGCAGAGCAGATGCAGACACTCTTACACGTTCACATTAGGGTGCTTGTGGTGGAACCTTTCTCTGTGGGTCATGCTGATAGCAGGAAAGTATGCGGGCAGCCATGCCATTACAAACGTGTGTGACCACACCTGAAGCGTTGGAGAAGCTGCTGATGGGCTTTAGTTGAAAAGATGCAAAGTGAAATTGCTTGCTTGAGAAAGCACTTTATGGATCTGTTTTATATGCTGTGCAGTGACATGCCTAGTATTATGCTTCAAATCAGAGCTGGTAATATCGAAGTGCATGGCCTGCACAAATAAAGTTCAGAGAGGACAAGGAGTGCCAGCACCCTCCCACTCCCTGCACCTCCTGCAGCCGGGGATGTTCACAGACACCTCCTGCAAAGTGCTTACAGAGGGAAGGGAAAATCTACCAAAATCCCTTGCAGTGTGACTGTGAAGCAGACTCCTTCCCAAGGCCGTGATGCTTTTGAACCCATTCACGCTGTACAGGATTGTGTAAGATGCTCCTTTGGACAAAGAGGCATGGAGTGCCAAAGGCAGAGGTACAAACCTCTTGAGGGAGATACTCAGTGGGGAGATGAAAAGAAATGAAAAGATGGAAAGAGTTGCAGAAGGAAATCCATGTTTCTGTGGGAGCTTGTTAGGGGTAGCACTTCATAAGGACATGCCCATGAACCATCCATCTTCAAGAGGCAGCAAAGAATCAGGGGGAACAACAGTTGGACTCGATGATCTTAAAGGTTTTTTCCAACCTAAATGATCTATATGAACACTAGGTCGTGCTGTTTCCCCAAATTCTTGTGCCGTGGTGATGGGGCTGGATTGCAGATTTCTCACAGGGACTGAGGGATTTTTTCTGCTGTGGGTTAGCAGAGAACTTTGATCACAACTGTTAGGGTGTTCTTGCAAGGAAATTAATTGCATTTGCTGCGTGAAAAGCTTTGAGCACAGAGGCAAAGGCACAGGGCAGGTCTTTATAGGGAACCAGAGCTCCTGCACTCCAATGTGAGATAACGCTGCTTATATTACAGGGCAGGAATGATGAATAACAGCAAGAGTTCAGAGGGTTTAATTAGCCTTCCTGCTATTCCCATCAAAAGGAAAAAATAAAGTGGGAATTCTCTTAGGATACAAACTCAGCCGTGCGCTGACGTGAGGCACACATGAATGCCATCTGGGCGCAGGAAGGAGGCGGATCTATCTGAGTCTGTTGTGCTACTTCAAGTGTGTTGAAGACTTGAATTCACTCCACCTTAAGGCTGAGCATTTAGCAAACTGCTGCAGAGTAATCCTGTGTCTCACCAGGGAAAGAGCTCAAATGAGCGGTGTGTTGGCTTTGTTTCCCTCGCACAGTAAAGAAAACTCTCTGCTCCCAAAGAAGAGTTTCTTTGTGTTCGCACTGTTAAACCATGGCTTGTGCCCCCTGAGGCTTTTAAATGAATATATGAAATCAGTGTGGGGATTTTGAGCTCTGTAAAATTCATTCCTGTGTGTGCACTTGAGCAGCACACAGGAGCTTTAAGTATTTTCCTTTAATTTAGCAGGGAGCTGTTGCAGCTGCTGTTGTGGCACTTCAAAGACCATTCTGTGCATTGCTCCTGCCCTGACGAACACAGGGCCATGGTGTTGTTAAACCACCAGTTTGGAGGGAAATGGCTTTGCAAGCAGCATCCAGTTCCACCTCATGATCTTAAGCCTGGCTATAGGTGCACCATGTGTGTGTGCTACTCTATCACTCCAGTCTGGTCCAGTTAATCCAGCTTCATACCAGCCAGGACCATCTTGAGCCTCCTGTCCAGTCTCTTGCCTAAACAGGGACCACCTTTCCTGGCTTCTGTCTGCTCATGAGGTCTCTGCAGCACTTTCCTACTTGAGGAGGGCTTACGTATTTTCAGTGACAATGTTTTTTTTCTGCAAATCACATTCTGAGGCCTCTTCACTTACTAGCAAGCACGTCACAGATGTGCTGGGGCATGAACTATGTTCTCAGACAGAACCAAACCACGAGCCTCCCTTAACAGCACACTACAAACCTCACATGGCTTCAGAGCCACAGGATGCATGCTGTGGATCCTAGAGAGCCAAGAAAGGATGAGCTCCATAAATGATTTGCAGGTGGTAAATGGTGGTAGGTACCCAAGACCCAGTGCAAGCAGGGCTGGGTCAGCTTACCTGTTACTCCCACAGCCAGGGAATCAGATTCACTGGCAGCCCTTTCCTCATCACGACTAATCAAATAATTTAAATGCAAACATAATATTTACAAGTCTGTACTCTTGTGTCTGCCATTTTAACTCCATTCTTGAGTTGATGGCTGGAAAATTGTCATGAGATGTAGCAGACTGGTAAGAAAATGAGAGGTATCTGCAGTTTAGGTCACCAGGCCATGTCCTATCTGAGTTAGCAGCAGCCAACAGATGCAGGGTCAAAGGCCGATTTTGGTCACCCAGGGCCGAACAGTAAAACTGGTCGATGCATTTTTGTCTGCTTGGTAAAATAAATATAAAAGGATTGGATGGATTCAGCCTGTTGCCTGTGAAATGAAAGCTCTTGAGTCTGCAAGGGTAAGTGCACATCTGTAAGTAGGCAAGCGTTAAGGAACTGCACACATTGCCCAGTAACTGTCCTGGAGGTAGTGTGGTCACAAAGCACACTGTCCGAAAGAGCCATGCTCGGGATGTGTGCTCGTATCACAAAATCATGGAAGGTTGCAAAAGAACTCTGGAGATCATCTCATCTAACCACCTGCTCAAAGTAGGGTCATCTGCATCAGCATGTTGCTCAGGGCCATGTCCACATGGGTCTTGAATGTCTCCAAGGGTGGAGACTCCACAATGTCTCTGGGCAACCTGTGCCAGTGTTCAGTCATCACCACAGTAAAAACTGCATCTCCAGCCCTGCTTCCACCAGCCTCTTCTCAAATGGCACATTGCACAGATTTCATGTCTCCTGCAACAGAAGGCTGAGACACCCTGGCAAGGCAGGTGTGATTCATATTATCTGTGCTGCACCTATTTCACAAAGAGAGAAAAAACTTCAAATGCCAAAGCAAGCAATCAGGCTTTTAGAGAATCTTCAAAATAATGAAAAGTATCACTGTTACAAGCAGCACTATTTAATGGTTTTTTTCCTCCCTTCATTTCTCTTTTTTTCTCCTTCTTTGGCTCTGAAATGGAGAGTTTGAAAAGGACATAGTTCCTCATGCTCTAACCCAGAAGCTACCTCTTACTAACAGAGATTAGGAGCAAAGCTTTTGTTTTACTGCCCAGCAGGTTTTTTTTTGGAGCTTTTGGTACAGGGGGTTGACAGACACCTGGATACAGGATGCTTCACTCATCTCAACTGTTCCTGTCTCCTTAAGCTATGTGACCATTTATATCTCAAAGCTACTGACCACAGGGTATTTGCTTATAAGAAGTGCAGTCATATCTGTCAAAGACTGTAAGACTGTAGTTCCTTATAGGACATAGCAAGTGCACAAACAGGCACCGAGGCTCTGAAGTAGAATAGCTTAATTGCTTTGCTTTCCCAAGGAGATACTGCACCAGACAATGAGCCACAACAGCTTAAATCTACACTTAACAATAGCTTCATCTATAAATAGGACATTTTTAAGCAATGGGAAGAACATTTGGGGCAGGACTAGATAACATTTTTCAGATTAATAGTTTATTTGCTAATAAATGCCATTTCAGGATGACTGAAACTATCCACAGACTCAGGCTGAATTCAACTAATGTTTTCTGCTACAAAAAGGGGGATCCTATTTTTCTTGACAAACCAGAGAAGCTCTGTTGTAACATTTCGACATGAAACATTTAAATCATTCACTTAAAACTCTTCAACTTAGAATTCATCTTGGTTTTTATTTTTCTATTTTGAAAAGTAAACCCCCAAAATGAAATGAATTATTTTAACTTAGGTCCATCCCAGAGAAATGCTTTCAGTTTTATAGCAGGGAAACCAAAAGATTTAGAAGGGACTTTCTTAGTCTGTTCCCACAGGTCTGCTCTGGGGCTTTGCTTGCTTTTTCCAGTGTCTCAGGAGTGTGAACATAATGTACAGCCAGTGAGCTTGTCTTTACAGCTGATAAAGCAAGTTACACCAGGGTCATGTTGAAATGAACCCCGGATACAGGTCAAGTACATAAAATAGAGTTCTCCTCCAGCAGCCTCACGTTACAGACCTGATTTATGTTTCTAGCACTTGTGGTTCTGTTTGGAGCCTGGTATGGTTATGTGCAATCTGCCCGGCCAAGCTTGAAAACTCCTTCTTTTTTTCAACCTGCTCGTATAAAGTAGGGAAGGTAAGAGATGTAAAAATCAGCTTTAAAAATCAGAGATTGATGGTGGCGACACCGGTGGGTCTTGCTTTGCCAAATGCATTCGCCGTCTGTACCTGTGGGAAGAAAACTTGCCGAAACAGTTCTTGCAAACAGACGAAATACGCCTTTCCCAGGCAATCTACCATTTGAAAAGCATCATTAATAACTGTTGCAAAGTGCAGAGAAACTTTAGCTTCTCTCTGTGGGTCACGAGGCACTTTGCAAGTATTACCTGAGCGTCAGAAGGTAAAATGGAAGAAATCAATCTAGGCCTGCTTTTCACAGAGGTTTCATGGTGGTGCCTGGAGAGATTATAAAAAGTCTAAGCAGATTAAGCACACGTAAATCCTCTTAGAAGCAGTAGAGTTTAGACACCTAACTTGCTATTGCTTTTTGCAAGTCATAGTCAGAAAAGGGGACACTTAAACTAAGCAACTTCAGGTGTCTAATGCCCATGCTTAAATAGACTGTGATGTCCCTGCATTGCTCTGCAGTCCAGAGTGAAGGCAAAGCTGCAACACACTTCTGCTCTGAATCACACTTGGAAGGTCATGTTATCTCCAAGGTAACGTGAACATTACAGCTCTGCTGAGTTTGGTTAGCTGCAGTTATCTGCCCCAAAACCCAGCCTCCAAGAGCAGCCAGACACAAACACTTAGCAGAAAGGTAAAACAAGGCAAGTCTGGAGAGATGCTTCCCCAGTACATCCTCCCACTGCCTAAGAGTCGCTAGTTCAGCCACTTCTTGAATCCATCACATTTAGCAGTCCTTTGTGGACTTTTCCTGTGTTAATTTGCCTAATTATATTTCCAGTCCCCTTATGCTCTTGGACTCCTCTGCACCTGCTGGTGATACTTCCCCTACTTTCATCATGAGCTATTCAAATAAGAGCTTTTTCTCATTCTAAATCTGCAGCTTCATCATGTCATTGCATCATGTCCTTAGTCTTGGTGTCACAGCACAAAACTGAAAAAAAAAAAGAATAATCCTTCTCTATTCACCATCTCTGTCCTTCATGATTTTATACACTTTGATCATATCTTCCCCCTGTCATCTTTCCCAGCCTGAATGCTCCTTATTGATTTAGTCCCACTGAATAAGAAACTGTTTCCTACCTATGTAAGGAGCCTGTGGTTAAATGGGGTTAAGCTGGGTTGCTACGTCAGTCAATGAGGACAGAATCACAGAATCACAGAATCACAGAATCACGGAATGGCAGGGGTTGGAAGGGACCTCTGGAGATCATTGATTCCAATGCCCCTGCCAGAGCAGGAACACCCAGGGCAGGTCACATAGGAGAAGATCCAGGCAGGTCTTGAAAGTCTCCAGAGAAGGAGACTCCACCACCTCTCTGGGCAGCCTTTCCCAGGCTCTGTCACCCTCACAGGAAAGAAGTTTTTCTCATGTTGAGGTGGAATGTCTTGTTTTCCAGTTTGTGACCATTGCCCCTCACCCTGTCACTGGGCACCACTGAAGAGAGACTGGTCCCTTCTACTTGACACCTACCCTTCAGATATTTGTAAACATTCATAAGATCACCTCTCAGTCTTCTCCAGGCTATACAATCCCAGGTCTTTCAGCCTTTCCTCAAAAGAGAGATGCTCCAGTCCCTTCATCATCCTCATAGCTTCTGACTCCCTCTACTATTTCCCTGTCCCTCTTGACCTGGGGAGACCAGAACTGGACACAATACTCCAGATGTGGTCTCACTAGGGCAGAGTAGAGGGGAAGGAGAACCTCCCTCAACCTGCTGGCCACATTCTTTATGCACCCCAGGATGCCATTGGCCTTCTTGGCCACAAGGGCACATTGCTGTCCTATGGAGAACTTAGGACTCCAAGTTCCCTTTCCATGGGGCTGCTTTCCAGCAGGTCAGCCCTTATCCTGTACTGCTGCATGGGTTTATTCCTCCCCAGGTGTAGCACTCTACACTTTTCCTTGTTGAACTTCATTTTTCCCCTTACCCCATACTGAAGTACAGATACCTTTGCGATGACGTGAGGCAGGCTATGCCCAGTGCCAGGAATGAGCAGGGAAGGAAATGGAAAGATTTGGTATCCATCTGGTTGTCTGGAGGAAATGTATGAGGCAAGAAAGTAATAAACCAGTTCAAATATACTGTCTTCTGGGTACGCATTTCTAGACACAGAAATGCTGCTTCTCCAGGATTCACAGGTCACATAAAGTTGGCAAACCTTTTAGGAGAAGCCACAGATCTTATGGTTGTGGTCTGTTGGGTTTTTTTTTCAAGCCACGGAGACCAGAAGCTACTCTTGTTGCATTAGGACCTCAGTCCATGATATGCTTAGTGGTCACACCTCCCAGAGAGGCCCTTAAAAAAAGTAGATTCTCAGCATTTATAACGATCTGTCCAAATATACACGATAAAGTCAAAACAACTCAGGGTTGGCAAACACGCACACACACTTCAGGTGTGCTTCTCATTCACGTCCTGCTGCTCAAGGGCTGATCTCAGAAGCTGGATTTCTAAAAGTGGTTGAGGAAGGCTTTCTTCAGCAATCCTGCATGTTGCCTTTTGCCATCCCATTTCATTCTTCAAAGCTGACTTTCACACTAGGAAAAAGAAAAAAATAGACTTTTCCAGCTTGAGACAAGAGCTGGAAACTGGAGACAGAACCAGAAAAAGCAATGGGTTTCAGTAGGTGAGAAGCAAGTGGCAAAGCATGTCCTAGGTAAATGGGAGAACCATGCTCAATATTTCTGGTGCTGTCCTCCACCTTCTCAGTACTCTGCCGACTTGGCTGCTGAGGCACAGATTTCTCTCCTCTTTTAACAAAAAAGTCCTGTGCTGACCATAGAAACCATCCCACCACAAGTTCATCAAAATTGGCCTGTCATCCTAAAGCTATGAATCTCCTTTCTGTTCAATATATGTATTTAAGAACATCATAAAGATCTTTTTCTAGGTGATCTACAAAGGGAAATGCTCCTCCTATGTGAATGTCTCCTACTTCCCTCAACCTGGCAAGGGTGGTCACATAAACCAAGAGGTACACAGAGGTGCTTGCAAGTGACTGAATTATCACAGATTAGCAAGTTACTACCATTAATGTAAATTAATATGTTTTATGTTATATTACAATGTTCTGGAAGCATGCAAACATCTTCACTTCAAGCTGATGACTAATAATCTGTTAAACCACGATAACTTCAGCTCCTGCAGTGCGTCTCCCTTCTTGAGGGAAGAGCTGAAATGTTTAATGCTGGTTTAGCCAGTGACGGCTGACAGCTGCAGTGACAGAAATAAAATTTGCATGTCCATGGTGCTTGAGTCAGAGCACACCAAAACAGCCTTTTGAAATGGAGCAGACTGTATATTTTAATGTCTGCAGACATTGGGAAGATATTTCAAAGAACAAACAGGTGATTTTTTTCCTTATGCCTCCCACTGTCCATGTCCAGGGCCAGTCCAATAGAGGTACTGGTCAAACCCAACCCAGATCCTGTCCTTGGAGGGTCTCATGTGCATTCCAGAAAGACTGAGCAGTATTACCATGACCACAACCATCCTCTGCACATTTTAAGTGGGGTTTTCACACCCCTCAGTTGATTGCTCAGGTGGCATTGAAGGTTTTTGCCGTGCCATCCCAGAGCAGCAGGCATTCCCAGGGATGTGGTCCCAGCTATTAGGCTGCTTCTTTGAGTGTTCTCCTCTCACTTTTCAGTTCATGTAACTTCTCTATGCTGTATGCTTTTTAATCTTTAGAGGTCTCTCATTGCCCTGTGCTGCAAATCTTCTCTGCCTCTCTGAGACCTTTGATCAGAACACTTTGTCCTGACATACCTGTCAGTGTCAGTGGTTTGTTGTGGTCTGTATGACATGGCTGCATACAATTGCTGGAGACCTCCCCCACTGATAGTGATGAGCAGCTTCATTTCCAGACTGCCTTTCCCTCCTGCATCTGTGCCCCGCTTCCCCTCATGCCACTGTCCCTTGCTTTCACTCGGGGGATGAAGCACGTCTCAGAGCAAAGCTGCTCTCAAGGGCTTGGAGCTGAGCTAGTGAGCAGCTGCAAGCAATGTGAGACAGTGCTCCCTGGGACACCCGCACCCTCCTGACCTCCAGGCAGGTGAGAAAATGATGCAGGGAAAAATAAACATCAAGGTATGTCACCAGGACAATTAAAAGAATGGGGATCTTTTCATTTTGTTTTGATTGCTTTCCTTAAAGTGATGAATGGACCCAGCTATCCCATCTCATACCTCTGCCCCTGCCTGTTTTCCTCAGCAAAACAAGAGCAGTCTGCAAGCATTGTCCATCCGTATGTTAGATCTGATTGCTGTAGGAGCAGGGATGTATCAGCAGAGCAAGGAAATTTCAGCTCCAAAAATGGCCTAGTGCCCCACAGACATTCTCCATTTGCTTGGATTAGCCAGCAGGACATTCAGGGCTTTGTACTTACTTTATGGTATAGAAAGAGAGCAAAGGTATGGAGATGGCAAGAAAACCCTTCCGGAGGTGTTTACATGACACCAATCACCTGGAGAATGGTCTGTTGAGTTTGATGAGATTCCTGATGCGACTTCTTAGGGAAAAAGGAAAGAGACAATGTGAGTGAACATCCCTGAGAGAGGAGCCTCTGGAGGGTCTGTGCCTCAGCAGAGGGCACAAATACCTTCACCTTATTAATAATCTATCTTTTAAGGATGAAGAGGGTCATGTGGATGTCGTCTGGTGTCTGGGCTTTGCTAGAGTGCAGCTCTCGAGTGAAGGGACCACCGTTAGAAGTGTTTGGGGGCTGAAGGAATTAAAGATCTTGGCTTGTACCTAGAGTTGGAACAAAAATTGCTGTGGGGCTCAAACCTGGTTTTAGCAAGAGTATGTGGCCTACCAGATCTGGTGAGAGATTAGTAATTTAATTATACTGGCCTTGCCTTTCTGCTTTCCACTAAGTGCCTAAAACCACTCTAAAGAGGCCCATTGGTTACCTTGTCTTTTTTCACTCTTGCATTAACTAGGCACCGGTGCCGAACAACGTAACCATGGGAGCAAGACAGGGGTTCCCTTCAGGGTTTTCCTTTGTAGCTAAGTACCTCCTGATGGATCTGTCAGAGCAACCCACAAGAGCAAAACCTGTCCCTCCCTGGAGCAACCATTAGCTTTATTTCCACTGCCCCTACAGGTGCTTTCTGTTTGTCCCCTGTTGAACTCACCAAGGAGAGTAGGGGCTCTTCTCTGGTGTCTGTCTGACTTTGAGAGAGAGGGAGGCAAAGTGATCAGCTGGGCAGTGGGCACAGGGACCTGGGGCAGAAAGCCTGAGCAGGAGCCTTGGGTAATGTCACAGCAGGTGTCTGAGTGCTGCTTCACGTGGGAAACAGGGGAAGGGCAGGTGGAAAGCTGCTGAGAAACATGTGACATCCAACCTGCTGAGCTCTGAAAGGCTGTTTGAAATGGGGATCCAGGAGGAAGAAATGGCAGCCCAAGGTCTTTTTGTGTTTTCCATTTACAGGAAACAAATTTAACAAGGATTATGATGTCCCATGGCATAAGCAATGAGCTCTTTTCAATTGATTTGCTTTCCAGCACTGTCTGTGGAGCATTTTCAGACAGTCTTTCTTCACAGATGCTCTTTGAGATGGGAATTGGCTTGTGTTACTTGTGCAAGTCCATCCATGCACACAGCCATTGCAGTCCCCGTGATTTGCTATTGACATCTCTGGATTCAGCCCTGCTCTACTCTCCCAACATCCCCAGCAGTCACCCACTGATCCACAGAGTTTGGGTCCCACCATTGTATGTACTGGAGCCTGTTTTTTGCAGAAAAGTTCTTGCTAAGCTGTGTAGGGAGCAGAAAGCACATGCTTTAAGCATGGATTTTCCTGATAAATGCCCTTACGACTCAGAAAGTAGTGATTTCTGCATCCCCTACTCTGTACATCCGCAGGGCAGAGCTGGGAAAGGTTCAAACCCCGGAGCACTGGGCTACTGCTGCCAGAGATGTTGGCTGTCTCTTTTACCTAAAATCCTTTTGAAAGCAAAGCAAGAACATCTACTCTGCAGGCAGCACAGGAAACCTTGTGCGGATGTAATGGAGCGTAATCAGTGACAGATTTGTCATCTTTATTCCACCGCTGCGGCGCGGGGAGGAATCATCGCTGCTCGCTTCAGCAAAGCACCTTGATAGAGGAAACTGCTGCCTGTTCAAGCTATTTCATGTCATGTTAAGCCAGGATTCATTTTCTGGGACAGGGAGAGAGAAACTTGTTTCTCTTTGGTCAGTCATTGTGCGCTGGGGGTCAGTCCTGTTCGGGGATGGATCATGCTGGGGTAAGGAGAGGAGGTAAGACAGGGTGCAGGGACACTGCTCGAGGCGTTACAGCCTCCCCGGTGCCTGAGTTGTGTGACCTGATCATACCTTCAGAGGTAAGCCACACTCCAGACTTGGGATTAGCAAGTCATTTCCCCAGATTGTATTGTCAGGGTTGTTGTGCTTTTACCTGGCATGGCTTCCAGTCTGCTCCTGGGAACCATCCTGGAAGTTTGGTTGATGCATCTCACGGTTGTGTAAGAGCACTGGCCGTGCTTTGGTGCCTTCCATGGCTTCCAACCTTATTTGCAATAGAGTGTTGGTGGGTTTTGTGATGTTGGGGGAAGAGAAGAAGCAGCCCCTCTGGCTCTTCCTAAACTAAATGCTATTCCTAGAACCACCTGCAGTGACAGAAGCATGAAGTGGTTGAGCCAACCAAGGTAGCCCTTTCCATGTCCCTCTTGCTGCGGGCCCACAACAGGCTTTGAGGAGGGGGTTCGTCCCACTGAGCTGCTGAGGCTTCCTCCAGGAGTGTGTGGAGGGAAAGGCTGAAGGCCCATGGAATGAATGACCTTATTTTCAAGGTGCTTATTAGTCTTCTTTGACCATGGACAGCCAGGTGAGGCCCATGTCAGCCAAGATAACCCCCCTGTAGGGAGCTCAGTGAGGGTGAAATTAATCTTGGGGGGACCAGATGTCAGGTTATGGAGAATGGCATCTCCCTGTGAGTCCCTGAACTCTTCCTAAAGCCTCGACTCCTCCAAACAAGTGATTATCTCGCAATGCCAGACTTGGTCAGAAAACAGATTTTTTATCATTCACCATCCTGGGCAAGAGCACTAAAGTCCAGCGAGGTATCACAAAACTAGGATGCAATGAGAAAGAGCCCAAACAGTATTTTCTTTTCTGAGTTCCATAGTTGGAAGCTTTTTTTTTTTTTTTCTTTTTTACAAATAAAATGATGCTGAGATCTGATTCATGTTTTTTTAATGCCTCAGAAGTCTGCAGTGTCATTCTCCTGGTTTGGCATCCTAATTCAAAGTGAAATACATAAAGCCAAAAGGAGCATGTCAAGGAGTTTCTCCAGCTTTCATCATCATCTTTTTTTTTTCCACGAGCAGGTGTTGTCCTTTTTTAACTGACTAGCAATGTGTACAAAGGAATAGAGCTTGGAAATAAGAAGTTAAAGATATTTTTATTATTATTGTAGTGATACTGGCATAGAGCTCTCATGCATAAGAGCAGCTAAACATTCAACAACTGAATCTTGCTCTTACCAAGCTTGTAACTACTCACTGCAGTGTACTTGCAGTGTCCAGCTAGTGGGAGAAATTAGCAGGTATTCATAGATGCTGTCAGCAACTGGATCCATACTGTAAGAGGAGCTTTACCTCTCTGCAAAATAAGGATATGCAAAAATACGCGAGGATGAGGCGCAAGCTGCCGCGGCTCTGCGGACCCTCGCGGCTGCCGGCCGAGCTCAGGGTCTGCGCGCCCCTGCCCAAGGTGAGCTGCTGGTGCCAGGGTGGAGGTGGGTGCCAGGGCATGTGGAGGGCTGGGATGGGGCAGTGAAATGTAATTATGGACTTCTGCTGGAGTTTCCCTAAACTGCAATCTTTTGAAGTTGGAGAAGGGAGGGGGATAGAATGGGACAGGGAGGTGGGGATCTCTTCCCTGAGAGATGGAGACTCTGGGATATCCTGGCCAGGTTAAATGTTGCTTTACTACATTAAGTCCCTTCAAATTTAGGCTAAAGGAGTGAGTAGAAGCCCACGGGGGCTGCTAAAAGGGGTCAGTTGAGAGCATGTTGGAAAAATGTCCTTCCTAATCCCCATCCATGGTCAGGAGAGACAAGTTTCTGCTCTGGTCTGCCTCTGGAAAACGTCTCCCTCTCACTATGCGCAGAGCAGTCGCCTAAAGGGGGGGTTCAGATCACTGAGAATCTCCCTGCTCCCCTCCATCACCTCTACAGCATTTTATCATGGGCAGATTTTAAAGTCTCAGGACATTTCTTCTTCTTGAGTCATCCAGCTCTGCTATCCAGAAGTCCATGGGTCACATAGCAGGAAACATTGCAAATGTTTCCAAATGCCCAGCCTTACCAGAATTGCCAGGGAAATACCCTGCCATTGCCTGAGGATAATTTCTGGGAGCTGTGTTGAATGTGGTCTAGAGGAGGAAGGAAGCAAGAGGATTAAGCAGGGAACATTTTTTGGTACTTTTAGATGCATTTGATTGCTTTGTGCCTCCGTGTATCTTGCTGTGAGTGAGTGATAATGTTTGCTGAGAGCATCATAGGCGCCGTATCAAGCAAGTTAATTCACTTCTGCTTGCAAAATACATGGGAATCTCAAAGTGAGGTGGAAGGGGTGTCCCATATTCACCATGGAAGACCTGGGCAATAAAACCCTTTGGCAAACACGGTGTGATGGAGAGGGGCTCATCTGCCCAGAGCCTCTCTTGTATGGACTCCAGCCACACGGGTAGCACTGAGGATGAGGACTGCTGGTTGCTTCGCCGGGGCCCCAACCCTCTTGCTGTGCCAGACTTTGTAGAAATACTAATAGCAGAATTACAGGCATGCATCACCAGGGGACCGTAAATATAATTTTTAATTAACTGGCTATTCTACAGAGGAGACTTTGTGCAGTACTGTGAGAGACATGGGAACAAAGTTCAGCCTGTCCCTGTGACAGAGTTCCAAATTTCCTCTGCTCTTTCCCGACCCAGTGCCAGCAAACAGATGTGCTCTGTGCCTCCTATTTATGTCCTCCCAAGAAATTAGCACCCCGTTAAGCTACACAATGCAGTTCATTTATTTTTATTTCACTGTGCTGTAGCCTTTCAATGTTAACTCTGCACTATTTCTTACTGGAATCAAATCCAGACTAGCACCAAGAGCTGCTTAAATCAACAGCCTATGAGGGTATGAATTTTGTGCAGCAGAACTGGTGCCTATAGCTTAATATAAAGCAGCCCCCAAGTTACAAAGTCCAATGTCTGATCCAGGTCCAAAAGAGAAAGGATGGAGGAGGAAGATTTAAATTCCAAATACCTGAAGCTGTAACTGTGATTTGTCTGCAGACACACTTTAAGGCAATAAGCAGCTATATTTATATCTCCTGGATGTGCCTATTATTTCAAGATCTTGCCCAAACAAGTGAAAGTGACATGACAAAGCAGCACTTTAGGGAGCAAAAAAATGTATAAAAAGCAATTGATCCATTATAGATGCAGTCTCAGGCAAGCTCAGTCTATTTTTAATTATTTTAATAATGCAGCTGATTTGCTGCATCAAGGAAGGACGTTGAAGAGGGATCTTTCCCAGCAAGCTAAGTAGTAGGCTTCTGGGGCTCAGTGGCATCTGGACATCTCCAAGAGTGCACGTGGCACAGCGATCTCCTGGGGAAAGGGTATCACTGCAGAAACCCTGCCCAGCAGGTCACCTTGAAGCATGGGAGACCCCCGAGACAAACAGGTGATGCTTTAAGAAAGCGAGGGGAGAAGCCAGTGGGATGTTGAATCATGGCCGATGGGATTAGAAAAGGGGAAAGTTTCTCAATCATTTTTAAAAAGGACATTTCTATTGCTGTGATTTGGGTCGGTGAATTAAGTTGCAGAGATTGCTGCCATAGGAGGTAGATTTGGGTATGCGCAGGCTAACCAGGCTGGGGGACTCTCGATTCCTCCATGTTCTCTGTGATCACAGCCCTCTCTCTCCAGTTGGAACAATCAAGATCCATCTGAGCATCACCCACTCAGCTTGCCCATGCCAAAGACAAAGTGGGAAAGTGGGTCCTCCATCCTTGTGTGGCTTGTTTGGCCTTGAGGTAGCCTGGAAGAGAGAAAACTTCAGGTTTCCCCTCCCTTTCCCATAATGGCCTTTAAATGAGAGTGCATGTGAGGAGGACAGGACACAGATGCCTTCTAGCCAAAGGATGGCTTTCAGGGCACTCAAATCATGAAAATAAAACAATGCCTTAGTTACAGAGAGCTATGTGAGGCCATCAAGGAAAGAGAGACCACCCATGAGGAGAGAGTAATGCAATGGGGACAGTTAAAAAAAGGTCAGCCAGCAGCAGCTGTGCTCAGGAAGGCATAGGTTGGTTGAATATACTGACAAGAAAACAAAAATTACAGCCGTGATTTTTAAACTTGAAATCTGAGTGCTCTTACAACACCCGGGACTCTTCTGAGGCAGGATGGTCCAGGGCAGGTCTTCTCTGACACTAAGCTTGCTTCATAAAGCAAACAGAAATGTCCCTGTCAAAGGCTGTGAAAAGGCCACGGTGAGCCTTGATACTAAACCTGCCGGGGCAGAGCGACTCCGGTCATCACTTCCCTCCTTTGTAATACCTCGGGGCTGCTTGTGCTTCCCTTCTGGGGACTGTCTTATAAAAACGTTTATCTTCTTGTCGTGTGGAAGCGGCATTTCTTCTCCATTATGGAGCTATGTCAATCCCACTGCGGGCAAGAGGTCAGGAATGGGACTCCCACGCTCATTCTTCATCTGGCGGCACGAGCCAGCCCCAGCCTGGCCAGTCTGTCAGCTGTGAGCAGTGACTTCTCCATTCCATTGCCAGTGAGGGGAAGGACAGATCTCAGCTGGCCTACTGAGCAGCTCTCAGACGCGTTGGAGTCTTGCTCACCAGTGCACTATGTACCTGCAGGCTTGGCCCGTGCAGTTTAGGATGGAGAGCTCCTCTGGAAGGAAAGGCATGTTTTGAACTGAGGTTGCCATTGGCCATGCTCAGCCCATTTCTCCCCAGCTGGTCTCACATGTCAGCTTTGCCAGCAGCACTATACCTACGGGTCACAGCACCTGCCCCTTCATGGGTTGTCATCACTTTGGGACAAAGGCAAGACATAAATAAAGGGAAATAAGCATACAGACGGGAAGCTCCTGTTGTAGAACAGAGCTACAAGTTGCTTAGGTCATTGATCAGCAACCAGTGTTGCTTCCACAGCTTCAGCTTGCTCATACCTTCCATGAAAGCCTAGCAGTAATAAGTAAAGGTCTGGTGACTTCTTGGAGTCTCCGATTTGTCTGTCTTTTGGGGGTCAAAGCAATTCATGGAAGAACTTTGTTTTGCAGAGTCTGAAAGTGGCGTAGGCATTTGGGAAAATTCCGTATACATTTGTGTTTCTCACATAGGACTGAAACTTAGAGCTGTCATACTGGGTCAGAGCAAAGGTCTGTGCAGTGTCCCATCTCCAGCAGTGAGTATGAATGTTGCAGAGAGGAGAATGGAAAACATACATCATAGTTTCTCTGGATATTCTCCCACCTTCCCATGTTTTCAGTTCAATTCTTATATTGGGTGAAACAGAGAACATTTAACCCTTTCCATTCTTTCCATGTCACTCACCATCATTATGTAGATTTCCTTAATTTCTCCTTCAGGCAACTTTTTTTTTCCCCCCAGACCAAAGAGTCCACTTTTCTTACTTAGTCATTTCTTTATAGGAGCCATTTTTTTACATTTAATCATCTTTTCTGCCTTTCCTTCAATCCTGTCGATGACCTCTGTATGTTTTCTGGAGATAAAGAAATCAGAAGTTATTATTGAATTAGAATATAAGTGAGAATATAATATAAAAGGAATAGAATTGTATAATATTTTAATATAATCTATAATTATATAATCTTATGTAATAAAAG